>JARYZH020002657.1:0-14439 GCA_030021035.2 Notholithocarpus densiflorus
AGCAAATGTGCTCGGCGGCGATGTTTCCTAAGGATCTGCCGGGCAGTTAGGCGTGGTGTGGCCGAACAACTGCAGACATTGCTCAGTAAGGACAGGGTCAACGTGACGAGACAAGGCGCTCGGGCCGGTTGCCTATTCCTCGGTTCCTGAATAACATCCTGCTCGGGCTCGCAGCATTTGGGGGCTCTGGCCGGAATACCGAGCATAGCGAAAGTTGGGCCCTTGAGTCGTGCTAATGACTAAAGTTCAAAGCCCAATGGGTTCGGACTGCATTGGGCCGCACAGTAGTGTTACACAAATTAATAAATACAGGCATATAAAGGTAAGATATTTACAAACAATGGTCTTTAACAACTACTTGATAGATTGACTACTGCTTCGCTCACTCGAATTCATTTTGTGCCTTCTATACAATCTAAGAAAATTGTTGATATCTCACCCTAAAAAAGATACAAAAAAATAGAGAGAAAGGCTTAAATGTAAGAAAAATAATAGACAAAAATAATAGAAGGAAGAGAGAGCACCACTTAGAACACATACACTAAAATAATTAGTCAAACCTGATAACCACAAAAAAATAGACAAAAATATATATCTCATTCCCATTATTTAAAAACTAGCCTCATCACACGCGCTTCGCGCGTGTGATGAGGCTTTTTTTTTTTGTTAGTGGTCCTATTTTGTAGAAAAAAAACTATGTTTTTTAATTATATATATAATTTTATTTTAAAAATCTAATTTATATGTGGATAAAGTAATTTGAAAATTAATAGGAGAGTGGTCCTATTTTTTAGGCAATGTTTTATTGGGAGTTAGAGTTGCATTTTTACCAGATTGTCCTTTAGTTTTGTCTCTACTTAAATATAGGGGCGTAGGGCATTTTTGAACTAAAAAAATGAGGAATCCAAACAGAGAAAACCCCTTAAATAGTAGTATAGATGACTCATTAATTAGAGAAAATATTAAACACATATCAAACTGACCAAATAAAAGACAAGAAAATGTAGAATATCCACACCCAGTGAGAATGTGCATGGTCCTCGAAGTTACACATTGATGTTATGAATGCTATATTCTTAGTTACAAAATGATGCATGATGGTGCCAATTAAGTACCTACAACTGTAAGAGTTTCTCTGTGTGTGTAGAAGTTGGGTTTTCTCTCTAACTTCTTTTTCACAGTAGAATTCGTGTGTCCCTTCGACGAAGGTGTTGAGTATCCTAGGAGTAACACTGTTGCTTCTAGGCTTGTTGGGTTCTTTTTTTGGGGTGTGGGAAACAGTTTTGAGTGAGTGTGAGGATGGACGATTTGGCTCAGTCATGGAATCGGCTTACGCTGTCAGATAGAGAGGGACTAGGGTGTTGTTTGCTTGATGATGATAGTAATGAGAAGTTTTCCATTGCTGCAAAGTTTTTGACAAAGCGAGCCATTAACATGGAGGTCATAGCGAAGACGTTTAACCCGCTATGGAGAGCTAGGAACGGTTTCAAGATTCAGAGTTTTGGAGATCACAAAATTCTTTTCACCTTTGATAATAGGGAGAATGTGGATAGAATTTTATAGGGAGAACCATGGACTTTCGATAAACTCCTGGTGGTAATGAGTCGATATGAGAACGAGTCCTCACTTCAGGATATAAGATTTGAGAAGACGAAACTATGGGTCCAACTGCATGGAATTCCGATGAAATTTATGACATTAGAGGCTGCGAAGAAAATTGGTAGTGTTTTGGTGGAGGTTTTCGCGCCGACGGATCCAAAAATATTTGATGGTGGTCATTTTATCCGTATTTAGGTCTCCATTGATCTGTCGTTACCATTGTGCCGTGGTAGACTGATTTCTGTAGGTGAAGGAGGTAAGCAGGTGTGGATATCGTTCAAGTACGAGAGGTTGCTGAATATGTGCTACTAGTGTGGATGACACACTCACGATGATAGAGACTGTGAGTTGTGGATTGACAGTGAAGGAACTCTCACACCAAAGCAACGTGAGTTTGGACCATATTTGAGAGCACCACCGTTTGTTGCTGCAAGACGAAGTGCAATATTAGTCCCTGGGATCTATGCCGAGAGGAAGAAGATGAGTTCAGGTACATCGGGGGACAGTGATTTAGGCCGAAATTCTAGTTCTGGTAAAGGAAGAGCACCGGAGCAGCCACAAGGAGTAACGGTTAGCAATAATGACAGTATTGAAGTCGAAGATATTATTGCATCATTAAGGCGTAATGAAGGGGATGAGATTATTAGGGAAGATTTGGCCCTTCAAAACAGAGATAAGGAAATAATTACTGGGGAATTAAAGACTCTTAAGGAAACCAAAATTGCTGGGGAGGTAAGTAATGAGGAGTTAAGTCTGGCATAGGAGTTTGGGGCGGCTAATCTACTGGGATCGGGAAGGAGTATGACAAATAACCGTAGTGCACGTGACAACTTAAGTGAGAATCCAAAACTTAACAAGTCACGTGCTGCTAAGGAAAGTAGGGTTCACAAATCACCTAATTCACGTGCATCCCCTACCTGGACACGCAAAGAAAGAAAAATCCAAGGGATAACACGGCAGCAAGTTCTCAGTCACAAGGGAGGAAGAGAATGGCTGGGACAGAGGTAGATCACACTAAAGTTTCAGCAAAGTGATTCCAAGTAGCCCTCAGTGGAGAAAACAAACCTTTTGTAGTGGCGGGAGCTGACGTTCAGCCCCGCCAACAGCAATGAGTTGTTCAACAGCAATGAGTTGTTTAGCATGGAACTGTCGTGGGCTTGGGAACCTGTGTACAGGGAGGGAGCTTGTGGAAATCATACGGGAAAAAGATCCCACTGTAGTGTTTTTAGCTGAGACACTTACAGATGATGCAAGGCTAGAGTTTGTTCAAAGAAGTATTGGTTTTGATCATAGATGGGTTGTACCAAGAGTGGGAAGGGGTGGAGGATTAGTTCTTTATTGGAAAGCATCGATGAATCTAAAGGTGGAAGGTTCGAATAGATACTATATTGATGTGGTGATTGATAAAAATACGGAGAATGAGTGGATATTAACGGGTTTTTTATGATGAACCTGATACAGCGAGACGACATGAAGCTTGGACCAAGCTTAGGGCTTTAAACTCACGACCTGAAAGCCATGACTTTGTTACGGGGATTTTAATGAAATTATTAGACAAGATGAGAAACTTGGGGGTGCAAGAAGGCCTTATAATCAGATGCAGCAATTTAAGGAGGTGATTGATGAATGTGGGTTCATGGACTTGGGATTGGAGGGCTCTAAATATACTTGGAGCAAGCACTTCGAAAATGGAGTTTCAATTTGAGAGAGGCTTGATAGGTGTTTGGTCAATAATAGTTGGTTCATGAAGTTTGGAGGTTCAAGAGTGTACCACTTGTCATGTAATTCATCGGATCATGTTCCAATTCTCATATCACTATCGGGTTCGAACCCACTTACTCGGAAAAAAAAAATTTCGGTTCGAACAAATGTGGCTCTCAAATTCAAGTTGTGAGGAGGTGGTTGTTTCAGCTTGGGGCAGTGGGAGTAGACTCGGTTTTGAGGGTGATATACTGAGAAAAGTGGAGAAGTGTGGAAAGGAATTGGGGCAATGGGAGAAAAATGTTTTTGGTACTGTGAGATTGAAATTGAACCATTTGAAAAAGGACCTAGCTAGAGAAGAGAGGGCAGCCATGGTTAGTGGGAACAATTTTAGGGTGAGACAAATTAAAAAAGAGATTGAGGTGTTGCGAGATAAGGAAGCTACGATGTGGGCTCAACGATCACGAATCCTATGGGAAAATCAGGGGGATAAAATTACTAATTGTTTCCATAGTTGTGCCACAAGGAGATTCAGGAAAAACTCAATGGAAGGTATTAGAGATGAGGGTGGGGTGTGGAGAACTAGATAGGAGGATATTGGAGAAGTTATGGTGAACTATTACAAGTCTTTATTTGCCTCAACAGGTGGGAGGGTCTCCACAGACATCTTGGATTGTGTGCCTACAGTGATAGATGAGGAGATAAATGAAAGTCTATGTAGAGAGTTTGAAGCAAGTGAAGTAGCTACTGCCCTCCAACAAATGGCGCCCCTCAAGGCACCTAGACCGGATGGTATGCCTCCGCTCTTTTATCAACATTTTTGGAGCACGGTAAATCATGATGTCACCTCATCCATATTGTCATGGTTGAACTCAGGTACTATACCTACTCCCCTAAACCATACTTTTATCACACTTGTTCCAAAAATAAACTCTCTTGAATATGCACACCAATTTTGCCCAATCAGCCTATGTAATGTCCTTTACAAAATTTACTCCAAAGTTCTTGCAAATCGCCTCAAAAAATTACTTCCATTCATTATCATAGAACACCAAGCAGCCTTTACTAAGGGTAGATTAATTTCAGATAATATTTTGGTGGCCTTTGAGACCTTACATAGTTTACAAAACCATAAGGGGGGTAATTATGGTTACATGGCACTAAAATTGGATATGAGTAAAGCGTATGACCGGGTGGAGTGGTATTATTTAGAGGGGATAATGAGGAAGAGGGTTTTAGGGAGAGGTGGATAAATCTTGTAATGGGTTGTGTGAAAACAATATCATATTCTGTTTTGGTAAATGGAGAACCCTGTGGGATGATTTTTCCTACAAGGGGGAATAGGCAAGGAGACCCACTTTGCCCCTTCCTATTCCTTCTTTGTATGGAGGGGCTGAATGGTTCAATTAAAAAGGCGGAATTACAAGTTAATATCCATGGCTACTCCCTTTGTAGGAGGGGCCTAAAACTAACGCATCTACTTTTTGTAGATGATAGTCTTATTTTTTGCAGGGCAACAATGGAGGAGTGTGACAATGTCTTGGACATACTAAAAGAGTATGAAGAAGCCTCGGGTCAAAAAATGAATAGGAGTAAAACCTCCTTGTTCTTTAGCAAGTCTATTCCGGAGGAGGTGAAGCATGGAATCAAGGCGGCTTTAGGTGTTCCAGAAATCTTGCACTATGAAAAATACCTTGGGCTGCCCTCCTTAGTTGGGAAAGGAAAAAAAGAAAGTTTTAACTACATAAAGGAGAAGGTTTGGCGGAAACTTCAAGGGTGGGAAGCAAAATTACTTTTCCAAGCCAAAAGGGAAGTGCTTTTAAAGGCGGTCATATAAGCCATCCCCACTTACACTATGGGATGTTTCAAATTGCCGGTGAGTTTGTGCAATGAAATCGAGGCTCTAATAAAAAAAAATTGGTGGGGCCAAATGGGTGATCGTAGGAAAATTCATTGGGTTGGGAAGAGGTGACAAAATCTAAGACTATTGGAGGTATGAGCTTTTGAGATCTTGCTATGTTCAATGATTCTCTCTTAGCAAAGCAAGCATGGCGGCTCTTGCATAATAAAACCTCACTCTTCTACAAAGTATTTAAAGCTCGTTTCTTCCCCAATTCATCACTTATGGAGGCTGCCGATTCAAGGATGGGGTCTTATGCTTGGAAGAGTATCCTTAGAGGAAGAGACATCATTCAAAGGGGGGCATTATGGAGGGTAGGAATTGGAGAAAAAAATAAACATTTGGCAGCAACGTTGGCTGCCAAGAAAACACCCAACACAGCAGCCTACTTGCCCCTTGGAGAGTTTTGAAAATCATACCGTAGACTCACTTATTGACCTAAGCACAAGAAGATGGAATGAAGAGATGGTGGATTGATTATTTTGTGGAAGAGGATGCTAAGTTGATCAAGAAAATTCCACTTAGTCGACATGTAACAGAAGACATTTTGTATTGGCCTTATTCTACCTCCGGAAATTACTCTTGCAAGTTCGGATACAGGTTCCTTAAAGAGGAAGAGGAGTTGCAATTAAATCCTCAAACACCCCCAATCTGTGATAAGCAGGTTTGGAAGGAAGTATGGCAGATGCAAGTTCCATCAAAGATAAAAAAATTTCTTTGGAGAGCTTGCCGTAATGTACTTCCAACCAAACAAGCACTGATGCGAAGGAAAATTTTAGAGGACCCAATTTGTGAGAGGCGTAAGCAGGCAGTAGAGGACTCGGTGCATGCTTTGTGGTCATGTTCGGAGCTGGATGTAGTGTGGGCTGATCAGGAAAAATGGGGGTTTAGGTGCGAAATTGATTTCACAGGTGTAAATGAGCTGCTGTCATGGATGATAGAGGAAGGAAAGTCCCTGGAGCTGCTAGCATACACGGCCTGGAATGTTTGGAATCAAAGAAACAAAGTGAGGCTCAATTTACAGGCTAGTCCGCTGCATCAAGTTGCTGAACAGACAGCTGCATTGTTGGCGCAATACAGAGCAAACACAGAAGCTTCAGGTACGCAGGTGAGGAGCAACGGAAATGAGGGAAATAGATGGAGAGCACCGCAAGCTGGTTTTGTGAAAGTTAACTTTGATGGAGCGGTCTTTGGTGACTCAAATAAGTCAGGGGTTGGAGTTGTAATAAGGGATAACAATGGTGATGTTTTAGCTTCATGTTCAGAGAAGATTTTTCAGGCGTATAAGGCAGAGGAGACAGAAGCCTTGGCTGCTCTGAAAGCCTTGACGTTCGCACATGAGCTGGGGTTCCAAAATGTCATAATCGAAGGTGATGCTCTTGGTTTGATTCAAGCTTTGAAGTCACAAGAGCAGAACCTATGCCCATTGGGTTTGCTGGTGGAGGATGTGAAAGTTTATGCGAATCATTTTAGAAGAGTGTTGTATTCTCATGTAAAGAGAAACAGCAATAGTGTAGCTCATAATATGGTGAAACATGCTATAAGCATACCAGATTTTCAAGTGTGGATGGAAGATGTACCTTCTCATATTGTTTCGTTTTTACATTCGGATGTAACTCATTTACATTAATAAAAGTACTCAAGTTCTTTCTCAAAAAAAAAAAAAAAAAAAAGAGTACCTACAACTGTGCTCTCTATGCACCAAATTTATGGGACATGATAACACACCAGTCATTTTTAAACTAATTTCCAAAACATCTTGAGGGATTTATCCTCACCTTGATGTCCATAAAATAAGGAAGAGAAACTGTTGGGAGTTCCAAATATAGCCCCATAGAAAATGCATTTCTTAACACAAAAAAGAAAAGGCTTACACCCAAACGCAAAAAAGAAAAGAAAAGAGGATAATCATAAGGAAATCAGAAAATGAAGAACACCTAAACGCATGAGGTTTTTTTTTTTTTTTTTTTGGTTTTAGTTTTAAATTCAAAACAAAGATATTTGAATTAAAAAAAAAACCAATGTGAGATGAGATTAAGGAGAAGGATAATGATAACAAAGTAAGGAAATCAAATATAAACCAAATAATGGAAAGCAAATACTGAATGACACCTCATAAAAGCAAACTTAATTTGCTGTAATATAGAGAACCCAAAGCTCATGAGGCATCTAAATAGAGGTCATCAAAGATACTTACATTTTTGTTACGGAAATCTTGAAGATCCACATCTTAATACATGTTCCTTGAAGTTTAGATACGAAAATCTTGAAGATAGACAAAAATATATATCATTCTCACTCTTTAAAAAATACTCATTACTTAGAGAAAAAAAAAAATTTGTACACCCACGTTTTAGTCACACACAACTCCAAACTTCTACCCAGAAATTTTAAATATCCCCATTATCATTAAGCAATTATTAAGTAGTTATGATGTTATCAAATTACTTCCCATCTCTAACTCTCTAACATATGTCACGTTGCTTTTTTTTTTTTTGATGTGTATAATTCTCCCTATACCTGACTATCTAAAGAGTTCATTATCTACATTGGCATTGATCAGTAATATTTCAAATCATTGGCTTCTTTCTCCTTCGAGTTTGTATCAGTTTATTTTATATTTTTCTACTGTTTTTATGTAATTAATAATGTACTTCATATATTGTAATTGTTTTCTTAATTTTATAATCACTGAAATTAGAGGGTGGGAGAGAGAGACTTACTCTGACTGTGATATAGGTCAATGATGGCGTTATCCTTAGAAAGAGCATGTAATTGAGCAACTTATCTCTATGTTGCTTCAAGTCTTTTCTCTCTTAGGTTTGCTTTCTTCTAAATTATCTTTATCTTTATCTTTTTTATAATTCTTTTGTTAGCACTGTAAATATTTTCATTATTAACATAATAAAGCATTGTATTAAAGTTACCTAATATATGTTAATACCTAATATATGTGTTAGATGAAGATGACATTGCCAGTTTTATTTTTGTGCTGCAATTGGTTATATGATTTTATTCCAATGTCACCAATTTCATGTCTTTAATTATTAATAAAGTCAGAAATTGCCAAAATCAAAAGATGAAAAAAAGAGATATAAAGTAAAGTCAAAGAACTTTCTCAAAATAAAAAAAGTAAAGTCAAAGAAAGGAAAATAATATGAAAAAAAATAAACAATAGACAAAATAATAGTTGTTATAGGTGTTATAGAAATTGCAGAAAGCATCTTGAGTTGAATCTCATTTATAAGTCGTGGAAGTATTTTATGTGTCTTGATATTCCTCCTCCAGCAAATGATATTTTAAGGATTACAATGATTTTTTCATTAGCGGAATCTATATTATATTTTAGTTACTCAGTAAAAAAAAAAAAAAAAAAAATCATATTTTTAGTGACTTTCTTGGTAGGTTTCTATTGAATATTGATGATTGTTTGTTCTAAGCTTACTTTATGCGTACTTTATGTATTTACTATCAAATTGTATCTAAAACACCAACGACACCATTAAATCTTTGTTTGTAGGGTTGCATTTTCAGCCGAACCAACTTATCGAGAAATATGGACAGATGGCAGGTGGTAGTTATACAGTTGTTATAAATCACGAGAAATGTTGGATGGGGTTAAAAACACGAGTCTTTGTTTCAACCTATATGCACTGATTCGAAGGATAACACACTCTTTTAAGTCTATGAAATTCTATATGTGTTTTTTTTGTGATCGATTACCTTTATGAAATTCTATGTTTTTTGGTACTTTATCTTTTTGTTAGTACCATGGGTTAAAAATGTGACAAAATGAATGTGTAGAACCTTTGAAACATTTGGATTTCTATATTGAAAGCATGCAAGTTTAATAAGTATTTGGAATTTACAAGAGTGAGTCATCTTTTTTTTTTTTCTTTTTTTTTTTCTTTGTACTGTATAAAATACATTTGATTAATCTAATTATTATTATTTGTAAACTCAAAGGTAAACATTATTCACATATTTTACGGTGCAATTTTCTCCCTTTTTTTTCATTATCATTATTTCTTCCTTTTCTCCAGTAAATTTTCTTTGTTAAGAAAACATTTAAAGATAAAAAGTAACAAAAAAAAAAAAAAAATGTATATGCAATATAAGTTGCTTTTGCAGGTGAAATAATTCTTCATCACACTCCTAGGTTTTTTTGTAATAGGAAAATGGAGTAATTCCAAATTATAATTGATGCAAATTATTAACTTTTTCCTAAAAAAATAGAAGAGTCACTGAGAAGGAATACTAGCCTCCTCTATTTTTTTTGGTAAAGATTAATAATTTGCATCCATTATAAATTAGGATTACTACATTTTCCAATCACCAAAATACCTAGGGGGTGTGATGAGTGTTATGCGTTTGTACCAAATATTAAAATTATTAACGCGTTTCTACGCATACTCAACTGGACTTTTATGTGGTTCAAAAATACTAAAAAATACCCTTATTAATGAAGGGTAACTTCATTTAAAAATATGGTCATAAATGTCAAATAACAAATTTTATTTTGAATTCAAAAAAAAAAACTCCTAAAATTTAAGATTTTTTTCCTTTTACGTTCAAAAAAGAAATTACAGTTACTGTTTATCTCTAAAGTTTATCATTTTTATTTGTTTGAAAAAAAAAAAATTTTTAAATTATAATAGAAGCAAATTATTAACTTTTACCAAAAAAGAAGAAGAGCCTCATGCGTGTTTAGAGGCTAGTAGTGTATATAGAATAGATTACCTATCTAAAAAAAATTAAATTAAAAATTTTGAAGAAGATTTTAACTCTTTGATAGTAAGACTACACACAACTAAGGACAAATTTAATACATTGAGATAATGATTATATGAGAATTAACATGATTATTTTAAGAAATACAATAGGTTAGAATGGAATAACTAATCATATAATGAATTTACGGCAATTTTGGTTAAAGAAAAAATTATTTAAAAAATTATAAGTAGAGTTAATAGGAAAAAAATTATTTACATGGAAATTGAAGTTTTTGCCTTTAAGAGTTGAGAATTATATCTAATCGAGTAAAGAGTTTTAAAAAATAGTTGTCTATTAATCTTGACCCTTTTTTATGGTAAAAGGTCTACATAAGCATCCTCATTTATTTGCCATATCAAATTATAAACATATATAAAGAAAAAAAACAAATATGTAATCAAATATTTTATAAACAATTCGATTGTGTTCAAGGGAAAAAAACATGAATCATATAAAACAAAAAAATTAATTTTATTTCTGTTATTTTCTTAACAATTAAAGAAAATTTTCAAATGAACTCTATTAGGACATAGAATGCAAAACCCCCAAAAAAAAAAATCAAGATCTTACTTTTTTTTTATCACTCCATTTTCTACTAAAAATTTTAGGATTTTAAGTGTGGCCAATAAATCACACTAATGATAAAATAATAATTTACATATTTTTCCAAGAGGGTAATTGGAAGTTTAGATAATAATAATAATAAAAAGTCTGACAACATACATAACATTTAGAAAATGAAAAAGAAAATAAGCACGATTGAAACTTACGCAAGATTCATGCTTGAAGTCAAAAGAGGCTTTGTTATAAACAAAATAGCATCATAAACAAATAAGCTCTTGTTGTCTCTTGTTGCATGATTGTACATCTTGTGAAGCTGCTTGATTGCATCCAGTGAAGTTGCTTATCAAAGATGGGCTAGCTAAGCTCCAAGGAGTTTGTGTTCTTCTTCATCCTATTGTGATTGCATGAGTTTGTAAGCATATATATACATCATCTGATGTAGAACAGACATCATATGCCTTCTTGGAGTAGCAGGGGAGGAAGTCACAACGCAAGATCAAAAGGGGTGCCAGTAGAGGCCATCGGAGTGACGGTGTCGGAAATTTGGCAGGTTGAAGGGAAACGGTGTTCCAATCCAGACTCATGATGCCATAAGCATCACCTAAATTTAGGCAAATTCCTTCGTTAAGGCCCTAAAAACAGTGTTTTTGCTATTTATAGTTATATTTGTTTTTTCTTAATAACTTTTAGTTTAAAAATCAGAATAAGGTCCAGTCTGTTTGGAGACGACCCTTAAGATCAGTAGTTTATGATTCTACATTTAACTCAATTTTGCAATTTTTGGTAAATTTCGGTATTTTGTCACCTAATCGCATAATTAGTGCAAATTAGGGTTTTAGACATTTTTCTCAGTATTTATATCTTTTGTAGCCGTCAGAGGCAAATTAGATTATTATCAATAAATACAGACTTTTGTTAAATTCTTTCTCTGGTGGATTCCAGTTTTTCTTTTTGTGGATTTAGGGAAACCCTTCGTGGATTCGAGGTTTACTACCAGAAGCTAATAGTTTTGTTTTTGTTCCATTAAGAGAGCATCGTGTGTGCTTTCTCTATGCTTCCACGACATAATCATCCTAGAGTCTACTCCGTGTATCCAATTTTTTTTATTAGTTGATATATATATTAGATAAATATACATTATCGATTATCCATTTACGGACACTAATTAGGAATTACTATTATACTACAACTCATTCACAATGAAGATTGATTTTATCTCAATAATCAAATAGATATAAGTATATAATTCTCCAACTCATTCATGGGCTTAACTCTTCCTAACTAGGCACGTTGGTTTTTTTTTTTTTTTTACTTTAAAATTTGGTGAGATAGCATTAGCATGTATCTAAAAAATTTTGTTATTTTTATCTAAAAATTAGTGATAAAGCAATAGTTGATAAGAACAAATAAGAAGTTTTTTTTATCTATAAATTTGTGGAAGTGTGAATATAATAACCCACTTGATATCTCTGATCGAAAAAAGATGATGACTACACAGAAATCTTATAGAAAAAAAAAAAAAAAAAAAAAAAAAAAACACCACTGCAACTCAAATAGTATTTACTCTTATCTCTCTCATTTAATTTTAGGTATCTATTGTTTAATTTTTTATAGAGTCCTATATCTAGTTCAGATGTATTCTCTAAGGTACAGAGGATTTGTATTGTATTCAGCCAGCCCAACGTGGGCTATGATAACTTGATAAGTGAACAATTCAACCAACAAACTACAGTTATCAAAAAAATACTGAAACAAAAATATTGGGATAAGATAACAACTAATCCAACTCCCAGTCCCACACGTACGAGCTCTGTTGCTTATACACTTATCTGGTTTTTCCATCCATATATAAGCAATCCATGCACGTTACAGAACCCCAGTTAACAACACAGATCTGAGCCAGTTGACAACCCTGATCTGAGAGTGAGAAAGTGGATGAAATATTTGGTCCCATCCTTGAACCTGTCAGTTCTCTAAACTTGCAGACATAGCAATGGACAGTTATGCTCTTACAGCCTCTGAAATTATCAATTTGGTTCTGTGTGGGGTCATTTTTTTACTCTATTCTATATTAAGAGAACAACCAAGCAATGTAAGAGTCTACTTTAGAGGGAGACTTGCTTCAAGGTGCTGGACATTTGAGAGGTTTGTTCCCTCACGTAGTTGGATAGTTGATGCATTTGCAGCAAATGAAAAAGAACTGTTGCGCACGGGTGGCATGGATGCTTTGGTTTTTCACAGGATAATTGTTTTCAGGTAATTACTAACTGTTATTGAAGGATGATAGCTTGTGTCTATATTTAATGTAATAAAGATTATAATTGCTTTTATTTTGGTCAATGGCTTGGCATGGTTATTGTATTTTTTTTTGGCTGATAATTTACTCTGGATATCTCTATTGGAATTATAAGAGTCGATTCATCTTTTTTTATTTTTTAATCTTTTATGGTTGGATGATGTTTCTAGTCGATCAGTTCCCTATGCTTTCACATATGGTCATCCTTTATTGCTTTTGGTAAATATGTTATAAATTTGTGAAGTTTTAAAAATAGGGTGACTCTTAATATGAACATAGGTCATCGAAAGGATCTCGGAGACCCACTAAAGCAGATCTTTTAGAAAATGAATTCCTATTCGAAGAGTGCATAACCGCATGGATAAGCTCACACTAACCCGTCAATATGGGATCCAATTCAGGATTTTCCTTGGGAGGTATTGGGAAGGAATTGATTCATACATATATAAAAGACAAGGTTCTCTATTGATTCAAGGGAGAGCCACTCAAGATGGATTGATTATATGCAAAAGAGAGTAATTAATGCACCGATTAGGAAGACTAATTTGATGTAGGTGAACTAAACAGAAAAAAAGGAAAACCTAAAATAGCACAAGAGAAAGACATCTTAATTAAGGTGATTTTGAAAATGATAGTGATATCCTAAAATAGCACAAGTAGAAGTAGTAAAAGAGATTATATGCAAAAGAGAGTAATTAATGCACCGGTTAGGAAGGCTAATTTGATTTAGGTGAACAAGGAAAACCTAAAATAGCACAAGAGAAAGACATGTTAATTAAGGAGATGATAGAGACTTTGAATATGATAGAATCCTAAAAGAGCACAAGTAGAAGTAGTAAAAGAGAAAAACATGTTATTTAAGGAGATGGTAGAAACTATGATTTTGGATATAATAATTACAAGAAACCTCAATTGTGATTAGTTCTTTTGGAGTATAGTGCATTGACTAGAGCTTTTCCTTAGGTTGTTCCAAATTCCTTTTTCTTTTCGTTCATTTAAAATTTTCATTTTGTTGTGGCCCATTTTCATATTACACTTGTGGAAGTTTTCTCTTGATGCAGTGAATATGCACTTTGCAATTTAAGCACATGTATTAATATATCCTTTAGCAAAATATGTTTCATAGTTTCCTTTCCATCTCATTTACATTTTTGTAGAAAAAAATTTACTGCTGGTTTTTCAAGTTCTTACGGGTGCCATTTAAATTTTCTTTGCAGTATCAAAATTTTTGCCGTTGTTACTGTCTTTGGCGGTATTCTAGTGTTTCAAGTGAATTATTTTGAGCAACTAAATTGTCATGACCGTTCTCTGAAAGTATTTACCATCGAGAATGTTAAAGAAGGTTCAAGATGGTACGTTGACATATACTGTTGATGATTAGATAATTTAAAATGCTTATTTTTTATATTTATTTTTTTGGATTGTGCCTTTTCAGGCTCTGGACTTATTGTCTCGGATTATACATTATAACTTGCTCAGCTTGCATTCTCCTTTACATTGTAAGTATGTAATTTTTATATTTTGTTTTTATAGAGTATGTAAATTTATTTGCATATTCTATTATTGTATAGCTTATCTTTTGTTCAAAGTTTCTTATAGAAACTTT
>JARYZH020002658.1:0-14425 GCA_030021035.2 Notholithocarpus densiflorus
CTGCCGTAGGGCTCTATCAGTTTCATGTGGCTGCACTTTTAATCACCTATGAGCAATACATATATTTTGTTGATATGAAGACTGCTTGAATTTTTAATTCACACACAAAAATTATAAGATAATTTAAGGATAGGAATGGAAATAGAGATAGGATTGGTACATGGTGCTTAGGCCATGGAGGCGTCACCATGGAGAGAATGGAAGTTTTGGCCATGACTACAATAATGCGACTCCTCTTGTGCGAACCTTAAGATGACGTTTTTTTGGTGTAAAGTTAAATTATTTGGACTCCATAATAATCTTGGTTATTAGGATTTTGATCCAAAATCAAATAGCATGACTGAAGATTAATGGAACTTTTTGTGTGTGTGTGGCGGCGCCGGGGGGGGGGGGGGGGGTGGCGTAAATTATGGTTGAAGTTGATGACCGGTGGCAGCTGCTGGTGGAACAAAGTATGGCCATGCATTTGGATTTATTTATTTTCATTTTTTAATATTATTTGTGGAAAAGTTGAGGAAGATTTTATAACTTAATAGGGTCTAGGAAGAGGGGTTCGAACTACGGGGTTAGCAAAATATGTAACTATCTTTAAAATAATGTACAATATATATACATATATATATATTTATATGAAAAAAAAAATGGTGAAGTAGAGAACACAAATTAATCCTTAATCACGTTCTTTTTAGTCCATTTTATACCCTACTAATCACAACTTGCTAAGTATTATTTTACTTTTGTTAAAAAAATACTAAATTTTAAAATGTTGAAAAGAAAAAGAAAAAACCAAATAGGTAGCATAACACAATTGATGAAGTGTAAATTGGAATACAAAAAATGTGACAGGGAATTTACTTTTCCTATAAATTTTTTACTCCTATATCACAGTAACAAAGTGTTATCAGTCCTAAAAAAGCTAATTTAAAAATTCATTAATTGTCTTTTTTGAAATTCACCCATTATACTCATTATTATATCAATTTGTAAATGTTATATATATATATATATAGAGAGAGAGAGACAGAGAGACAGAGAGAGAGAGAGAGAGGAACACAATGTCACGCTGAGATTGGTGGAGTACAATTTGTGGAAAGGAAGATTTTATTTCATCATTCATTGTGAATTTTTTGTTGAATTTCAAAATTTTGTCTTATGTTTATAAAAATGAAAAAAAAAAAATTAGTCTCATTGGGCCAAGCCATTAATTATAATTTCAGTCGAATGATTGCTTCTATTTAATGTGTCCAACTAGTATGTAAGTATCTTCTCAAACAAACAAAACTAATATGTAAACATGTAGTCAAAGATATGTATAGAGTTCCTTGTAATAAATTGGCTGGTTTTGCCAAGTCTTGTGCTGCCGAGTTGGCAACAGATGTTGTATCTGTTTAGATTCCATCAAAAAATCTTTCTAAATTTCCATAGAAAATATTAATAATAATATTAAAGTTAAAGTCTTTAGAATTCAGGCCTTTTTTTTTTTTTTTTTTTTTTTCTTGTTTATGTTTTACTTATATCGGAATTGATGGATAAGTTGACAATCATTTTTTGAAAGAAATTTCATCAACTGTCATTAAAAAACATTAACAAGCTACATCAAGAGACACTTGATTTTGGATGAAAGAAAGCACCTCTTCAATCCACACAACCAGGTTTGATACAAATTGAGAATGACTAGCCAATTTATGGGCAACTACATTTCTTCTCTGAGCTTTCTTATCCCAACATCCATTATTAAGAGGTTGGCAACAACCATTTTAGATTTTAGATTTGGGTTTATTAATAGAATTGTGATACTTAGAGTTTGGTTTTAGTGTGGTGTTTTGGATTTTGAGATTTAAATGTGTTAAGTTTTTTATGGGCCTTTCCCTCCTAAAAAAAAAAATTATTCTTTATGGGCCTATTATGTTTTTAGATTTTTCTAATGTTAGTTGAGAGAAATATTATGGGCTTGATGTTTATTGGGTTTTATTTTTTAAATTTTCAGTTGGGGTTTTTTTTAAAGCAATTTTTATTATGACTCGAGCGATTTTGGATTTTAATACGTAAATCGGCTTTGCTGGTTTTAATGGACTTTCAGGTTGACTAGCAAGTTTAGGCTATATTTCATATTGGGCTAAAAGGGCTGATGGACCTAAGAGTTTGAGCCTGACTATTGGTAGTGCCATGGGCGTAAGATAGGTGTGTGGACCAGATCATACCACAATTGACTGGGTTGGATAAAATTGATGTTTGGGCTGTTCATTTTTTGTGTATAGGAAACACTGTGTGTGTATGTGTGTATTTGTGAATCATGTATGTGGTGCTTGTGGGTGAGTGGGTAAACGGTTCTTTGTGTAAATTTAGAATCTATGTGAAGGTGTGATTGTGACCAAATTGTGCAAGTCTTAATTACAAGATGCAAGTTGTGTGTAATCTAGGTATGCAAATCATACAAGAGAATTACATTAAATTAGACCGTTGATGTTAATTGGTGCAATTTTTGACTAATTTTACTCTACTCTACTTCCCTCAATCCAAACTTATCACAAAAGAAAAAGGAAGGAACAGTGAAACACACGTGGCATACTGAGATTCATGGAGTACAATTAATGGAAGGGAAGATTATGATTCATCATTCTAGAAACTTTTGGTTGACTTAGAACTTTAGTCTCATGTTAATTAAAGAAAGAAATTTCGTCTCATGGAGGGCCACATTATAAACTATAATGTGTTGAATGATTCCTTAAATTTAATGTGTCCAACAATTGTCACATGTTTCTTTTAATATTTAAGAAAATATCAATTTTTTAACTGACAAAATTAAAGTCTTTACAAAGACTTTGATTCATCTTCTTAGTCTTTATTCAGACTTTAATTCTTCTTCTTCATTAACCTTATATTAGGATTACTTTGATTCTTCTTCTTCTTCATTAACCTTAAATTAGAATTGATAGATGTGTTGGAAAATTTTGGCGCCAAAACATTTTAGATTTGGGTTTATACTAATTGTGTTATGGTTAAATGTAGGTCAAAAGCTACTCTAAGATGACGAGAATAAACTCAATTCATATATTTTATCTGTATGTTTTACCTCATAACTAATTTTTGAGTGAAATTTGTTTAATTGGAAAGTATTTGCTTGATTCAAAAAAAAAAAAAAAAAGTATACATTTTGGACATTAAATTTGATAGAAATTTCACTAAATTTTGATTTGAAACGAATAAATGTAACCATTTGAAGTTGGCATAATTATGTTGTGTCCAGGTGTTTGCTAAACCCTCATTAGACAGCTTGCTCAAGTGAAATTGCAAGAAACTATAATTGACTTTGAAGGCTTGGCGACTTACACTAATGATTTATAGTATAAAACTAACCCTTGTTCATCAAATTCTGAGGAGAAAAGTTACCATATTAAGTTTGGCTAAGAACAAACCTTCTTGGGCCTAAATAATTAGAAAACCCTATCTCCAGAGTGTTCTCCACGTGAGATCATTTTAGAGTTTTTCACCTTGAGCCATAATGAAGAGATTATAACATAGTAAGTGTTTTTTCAACCTACAAAAATCTTGAACGTCTGCCAACAAGTTTGTCGGTAGCACACCACTAGAGGGATCTATAGAGTACCATATGCACTATATTTCTTCAAATATGAAATTGTAGTATAAGTAATAAGGGCATACTTCAACGAGCTTCAAGCACAGAAATAGTTACATCATTGATTTCACCAGGTGCTCCTGCAAAATTTAATGAGTCTTGACCATAATTTATATTTCTTCGATTGATAAATGCTGGCTTGTTTGGTGCGAGAAGAGTTTTTTCATTTCCCAACATGGATACAATTTCTACCATGGTTGGTCGATCTGTTGCTTGTTCTTGCACACATAAAAGCCCAATTTGAATACATCTTGAAACTTCATGAGCAGGATATGCTTGAACCAATGATGAGTCGACTATGTCCAAGGCTTTGCCTTCCATCCATAAGTCCCAAACCTGAAAATTTAACAGTATCATACTTGATATTTCTACAGTGAAGTTCATTAATTCAAAACAAAATGATAATATAGTTTACTTACATGTCCTATTAAATTTAGGCATGGACTTGCAACATGATAGTGATTGTTTCTCTTGCCACTAATTATCTCTAGTGTTAAGACACCATAGCTAAAGACATCTGATTTGGTAGAATATAATCATTCCATTGCATACGCTGGTGCCATATATCCATTGCAATTGAACGAAAGAAAATAATAATGATTGTGTGATTTTTGTTTTTAGCATTTGTTGTCGATGTGTTTGTGCATGTGTAGCCCACTTATCTTTTCTTTGGTGCAAACTCAATTGGCATTCCTTACTTTTGAGTTTGAAGGGGTGTGTTAAGGATTTGAATGCGATTGTGTGTGTGTGTGTGTGAGAGAGAGAGAGAGAGAGAGAGAGAGAGAGAGAGAGTTACTAGGTGCCAACAACTCTATTTGTATTTTCTTCAATTTGGTCATCTCCAAACATTCTAGCCAAACCAAAATCTGAAATTTTTGGATTCATTGCACCATCGAGTAGGACATTGCTTGTTTTTAGATCTCTATGGATGATTTTTAGTCTTGAATCTCGATGAAGATATAAGACTCCTTGTGCAATACCAGAAATAATTTCAAATCGCTTACTCCAATCCAACAATTGCCTTCTGATTTCGTCTGGATTAAAAAAAAAAAAAGTGTCAATCCATAATGCATATTGAAAAACAATTGAAGTTAAAATCATAATTTGTCTCTAGCTTGACTTTTATTATACTACAGTTTTAATAATGCCTGGAAGAAAGAATTAGATGGTTGAAAGCCATAAGTGAAGGAAGAAATGGTATACCAAAGATGAAAAAGTCTAGGCTTTTGTTTGGCATGTATTCATAGATTAACATCCTCTCTTCTTTGTGAATGCAGCAACCAAAAAGCCTCACAAGATTCCTATGCTGGAGTTTGGTTATTAGCATGACTTCATTCTTAAATTCCTCTGTGCCTTGCCTTGAACTTCTTGAGAGTGTTTTTACTGCTATTTCCTGTCTGTCGGCTAGTTGACCCTAAAATTATAATTGAGGCTTCAAATTATTAAAATATTCTTTCTCAAAAAAATATTAAAATATTAATTGAGAGCTACAAATATTAATAAATTATTATGATTTTTCTTACTATACTATCAGTATGCATGTGCCACTTTTAAACCACGTCCATGGCCTCCACCAAATATTATCTTACACATGTGGGGTTATTAGAAATTAAAATAACACATTGTGAGAGCTTCCGCCCAAAATTTTGAGCAATTATGATACTAGCTTTTTGACCTCAACCTTGCCCCAGATGTACAAAATTGTAGTCGTACATAAATAAGCATTACTTCACATTTAACCAAAGTTGTGTAGTTATCTTAGATATGCTTATCATGTATAAGGTGAAAGTACCTTGTAGACGGGGCCAAAGCCACCTTGACCAAGTCTTTTAGTAGGAGAGAAATTATCTGTTGCTGCTAGTATGATGCTTATGTCGAAAATTAGTAGATCTGGTTTTCTTCTACCTTCATCAAGCTTCTGAGAAGCTTGAAAGGTTGTTGAACTTGCAGTAACATCATTGAACACTTTGAGCTGTCTTTCCCTTGCTGTTCTCATACAAGAACAGTTACAAATGATGGTTGTAAATTTGTAATCATGTTAAGCATTTATATATAACTGGACAAATTACACCGCAACCTACCGACAAATGTATTGAAATAACACTTTTCCCAAACGTTTGTACAAAACTCCCCTCCTAGAAAACTTTGGTGGCTATTATTTTGTGAATCTTGAAAAGATATTGGTGCAATATTAATTTTTCTAAAGCTTTTAATGATTATTCAACTTTGAAGAAAATTGGTGATTTCAAGGTTAAAAAGAGATGAGTTTATCATTTTCATTCCAAAGAAATCAAACTTGTCACACCTTGTCTTGTGTAGTTTTTTCCTATATAGATGAAAAATTCTTTTTCTTAGTTTGATATTATAACAACTATTGGTATTCTTTGCTACTTCATTCCTCCATTTGAAAGGAACGGTAGCGCACTTACCTTGCCCTCGAGTAATGACTTTTACAGTTTTACCTACCCTGTTTTGTCTCATTCTAGCCCACCCAATCTCGAGTGTGCTTGCAAGGGGGTAAATTAAAATGATAATAAATATAATTGTTGTTAAGTAATCACTTACATAGTCCCTCTCTTTTCTTTGACACTAACATATTTCTGTTGTCATCTTTTTTTTGCACGGTAAAAATGAGAAAAATCATGGATGACAACAAGGTGCTACCTTTCTAACCTTCTCTTTTTATGTTCACGTTGTAATTTATTTGAGTATAGTATTTAGTATTCACATGATAATTATATAGTAAATAAATACTCACATACTATGGTATATACTATTTTTTTAGCTACGTGGTAAATATCTTTCACATGCTATTTATGTATTTATCTCACATGCTCTGATGGTAAATATTTTTTACCTAAATATTCACATGGTATATTATAAATAAATAAGTACTTACATGTGTGTCTATATATATATATATATATATATCATTTGTGCAAAACATTTTTCCAAAAAAATCAAAATGCCAAGTATCTTTTTTTTTTACTAGAAGGATAACGTTTGAAATAAATTAAGATGAGGTACTATCCTTTGGATATGTGGTGTGGGATGCTTAATACCTTCCCCACATGTAACTGAACTTCCGAGTTTAAGATCTTTGGTTTGAGACTTTTGGTTTACCTTAATTAATAAACCCTTAAAATTGGTTTAGTAAATTAGGTAACTTAAAAAGAATTAGATAAATAGGTGACCAATCACACCTAATACAAAACCAATAGTTGGTGGCAACTCCTAAAATAAAAGTAAGATGAAGGGACTCACATATACACACCTTACCCTAAAAACACAAGCACACAAAGAGCCACGTTGCTAAGGACCTAATGTGCAATAAACCAAAAGTAAAAGGGAAAAAACTCTAAACCGGCTTTTCTCTTTCTTTCTCTTCTTTTGGGGCGTCCACACTTCCAACATAGAATATATCCTAATAAAATGGACCAAACTATACTACTGAACTACACAAAATTAGAAATTAAGAGAGATTAAATTATCAGTGACATTTGGGATGCCATAACCACAAATATACGTCTATACCAGTTATTAAGAGCCCTGCTGCCGTAGGGCTCTATCAGTTTCATGTGGCTGCACTTTTAATCACCTATGAGCAATACATATATTTTGTTGATATGAAGACTGCTTGAATTTTTAATTCACACACAAAAATTATAAGATAATTTAAGGATAGGAATGGAAATAGAGATAGGATTGGTACATGGTGCTTAGGCCATGGAGGCGTCACCATGGAGAGAATGGAAGTTTTGGCCATGACTACAATAATGCGACTCCTCTTGTGCGAACCTTAAGATGACGTTTTTTTGGTGTAAAGTTAAATTATTTGGACTCCATAATAATCTTGGTTATTAGGATTTTGATCCAAAATCAAATAGCATGACTGAAGATTAATGGAACTTTTTGTGTGTGTGTGGCGGCGCCGGGGGGGGGGGGGGGGGTGGCGTAAATTATGGTTGAAGTTGATGACCGGTGGCAGCTGCTGGTGGAACAAAGTATGGCCATGCATTTGGATTTATTTATTTTCATTTTTTAATATTATTTGTGGAAAAGTTGAGGAAGATTTTATAACTTAATAGGGTCTAGGAAGAGGGGTTCGAACTACGGGGTTAGCAAAATATGTAACTATCTTTAAAATAATGTACAATATATATACATATATATATATTTATATGAAAAAAAAAATGGTGAAGTAGAGAACACAAATTAATCCTTAATCACGTTCTTTTTAGTCCATTTTATACCCTACTAATCACAACTTGCTAAGTATTATTTTACTTTTGTTAAAAAAATACTAAATTTTAAAATGTTGAAAAGAAAAAGAAAAAACCAAATAGGTAGCATAACACAATTGATGAAGTGTAAATTGGAATACAAAAAATGTGACAGGGAATTTACTTTTCCTATAAATTTTTTACTCCTATATCACAGTAACAAAGTGTTATCAGTCCTAAAAAAGCTAATTTAAAAATTCATTAATTGTCTTTTTTGAAATTCACCCATTATACTCATTATTATATCAATTTGTAAATGTTATATATATATATATATAGAGAGAGAGAGACAGAGAGACAGAGAGAGAGAGAGAGAGGAACACAATGTCACGCTGAGATTGGTGGAGTACAATTTGTGGAAAGGAAGATTTTATTTCATCATTCATTGTGAATTTTTTGTTGAATTTCAAAATTTTGTCTTATGTTTATAAAAATGAAAAAAAAAAAATTAGTCTCATTGGGCCAAGCCATTAATTATAATTTCAGTCGAATGATTGCTTCTATTTAATGTGTCCAACTAGTATGTAAGTATCTTCTCAAACAAACAAAACTAATATGTAAACATGTAGTCAAAGATATGTATAGAGTTCCTTGTAATAAATTGGCTGGTTTTGCCAAGTCTTGTGCTGCCGAGTTGGCAACAGATGTTGTATCTGTTTAGATTCCATCAAAAAATCTTTCTAAATTTCCATAGAAAATATTAATAATAATATTAAAGTTAAAGTCTTTAGAATTCAGGCCTTTTTTTTTTTTTTTTTTTTTTTCTTGTTTATGTTTTACTTATATCGGAATTGATGGATAAGTTGACAATCATTTTTTGAAAGAAATTTCATCAACTGTCATTAAAAAACATTAACAAGCTACATCAAGAGACACTTGATTTTGGATGAAAGAAAGCACCTCTTCAATCCACACAACCAGGTTTGATACAAATTGAGAATGACTAGCCAATTTATGGGCAACTACATTTCTTCTCTGAGCTTTCTTATCCCAACATCCATTATTAAGAGGTTGGCAACAACCATTTTAGATTTTAGATTTGGGTTTATTAATAGAATTGTGATACTTAGAGTTTGGTTTTAGTGTGGTGTTTTGGATTTTGAGATTTAAATGTGTTAAGTTTTTTATGGGCCTTTCCCTCCTAAAAAAAAAAATTATTCTTTATGGGCCTATTATGTTTTTAGATTTTTCTAATGTTAGTTGAGAGAAATATTATGGGCTTGATGTTTATTGGGTTTTATTTTTTAAATTTTCAGTTGGGGTTTTTTTTAAAGCAATTTTTATTATGACTCGAGCGATTTTGGATTTTAATACGTAAATCGGCTTTGCTGGTTTTAATGGACTTTCAGGTTGACTAGCAAGTTTAGGCTATATTTCATATTGGGCTAAAAGGGCTGATGGACCTAAGAGTTTGAGCCTGACTATTGGTAGTGCCATGGGCGTAAGATAGGTGTGTGGACCAGATCATACCACAATTGACTGGGTTGGATAAAATTGATGTTTGGGCTGTTCATTTTTTGTGTATAGGAAACACTGTGTGTGTATGTGTGTATTTGTGAATCATGTATGTGGTGCTTGTGGGTGAGTGGGTAAACGGTTCTTTGTGTAAATTTAGAATCTATGTGAAGGTGTGATTGTGACCAAATTGTGCAAGTCTTAATTACAAGATGCAAGTTGTGTGTAATCTAGGTATGCAAATCATACAAGAGAATTACATTAAATTAGACCGTTGATGTTAATTGGTGCAATTTTTGACTAATTTTACTCTACTCTACTTCCCTCAATCCAAACTTATCACAAAAGAAAAAGGAAGGAACAGTGAAACACACGTGGCATACTGAGATTCATGGAGTACAATTAATGGAAGGGAAGATTATGATTCATCATTCTAGAAACTTTTGGTTGACTTAGAACTTTAGTCTCATGTTAATTAAAGAAAGAAATTTCGTCTCATGGAGGGCCACATTATAAACTATAATGTGTTGAATGATTCCTTAAATTTAATGTGTCCAACAATTGTCACATGTTTCTTTTAATATTTAAGAAAATATCAATTTTTTAACTGACAAAATTAAAGTCTTTACAAAGACTTTGATTCATCTTCTTAGTCTTTATTCAGACTTTAATTCTTCTTCTTCATTAACCTTATATTAGGATTACTTTGATTCTTCTTCTTCTTCATTAACCTTAAATTAGAATTGATAGATGTGTTGGAAAATTTTGGCGCCAAAACATTTTAGATTTGGGTTTATACTAATTGTGTTATGGTTAAATGTAGGTCAAAAGCTACTCTAAGATGACGAGAATAAACTCAATTCATATATTTTATCTGTATGTTTTACCTCATAACTAATTTTTGAGTGAAATTTGTTTAATTGGAAAGTATTTGCTTGATTCAAAAAAAAAAAAAAAAAGTATACATTTTGGACATTAAATTTGATAGAAATTTCACTAAATTTTGATTTGAAACGAATAAATGTAACCATTTGAAGTTGGCATAATTATGTTGTGTCCAGGTGTTTGCTAAACCCTCATTAGACAGCTTGCTCAAGTGAAATTGCAAGAAACTATAATTGACTTTGAAGGCTTGGCGACTTACACTAATGATTTATAGTATAAAACTAACCCTTGTTCATCAAATTCTGAGGAGAAAAGTTACCATATTAAGTTTGGCTAAGAACAAACCTTCTTGGGCCTAAATAATTAGAAAACCCTATCTCCAGAGTGTTCTCCACGTGAGATCATTTTAGAGTTTTTCACCTTGAGCCATAATGAAGAGATTATAACATAGTAAGTGTTTTTTCAACCTACAAAAATCTTGAACGTCTGCCAACAAGTTTGTCGGTAGCACACCACTAGAGGGATCTATAGAGTACCATATGCACTATATTTCTTCAAATATGAAATTGTAGTATAAGTAATAAGGGCATACTTCAACGAGCTTCAAGCACAGAAATAGTTACATCATTGATTTCACCAGGTGCTCCTGCAAAATTTAATGAGTCTTGACCATAATTTATATTTCTTCGATTGATAAATGCTGGCTTGTTTGGTGCGAGAAGAGTTTTTTCATTTCCCAACATGGATACAATTTCTACCATGGTTGGTCGATCTGTTGCTTGTTCTTGCACACATAAAAGCCCAATTTGAATACATCTTGAAACTTCATGAGCAGGATATGCTTGAACCAATGATGAGTCGACTATGTCCAAGGCTTTGCCTTCCATCCATAAGTCCCAAACCTGAAAATTTAACAGTATCATACTTGATATTTCTACAGTGAAGTTCATTAATTCAAAACAAAATGATAATATAGTTTACTTACATGTCCTATTAAATTTAGGCATGGACTTGCAACATGATAGTGATTGTTTCTCTTGCCACTAATTATCTCTAGTGTTAAGACACCATAGCTAAAGACATCTGATTTGGTAGAATATAATCATTCCATTGCATACGCTGGTGCCATATATCCATTGCAATTGAACGAAAGAAAATAATAATGATTGTGTGATTTTTGTTTTTAGCATTTGTTGTCGATGTGTTTGTGCATGTGTAGCCCACTTATCTTTTCTTTGGTGCAAACTCAATTGGCATTCCTTACTTTTGAGTTTGAAGGGGTGTGTTAAGGATTTGAATGCGATTGTGTGTGTGTGTGTGTGAGAGAGAGAGAGAGAGAGAGAGAGAGAGAGAGAGAGTTACTAGGTGCCAACAACTCTATTTGTATTTTCTTCAATTTGGTCATCTCCAAACATTCTAGCCAAACCAAAATCTGAAATTTTTGGATTCATTGCACCATCGAGTAGGACATTGCTTGTTTTTAGATCTCTATGGATGATTTTTAGTCTTGAATCTCGATGAAGATATAAGACTCCTTGTGCAATACCAGAAATAATTTCAAATCGCTTACTCCAATCCAACAATTGCCTTCTGATTTCGTCTGGATTAAAAAAAAAAAAAGTGTCAATCCATAATGCATATTGAAAAACAATTGAAGTTAAAATCATAATTTGTCTCTAGCTTGACTTTTATTATACTACAGTTTTAATAATGCCTGGAAGAAAGAATTAGATGGTTGAAAGCCATAAGTGAAGGAAGAAATGGTATACCAAAGATGAAAAAGTCTAGGCTTTTGTTTGGCATGTATTCATAGATTAACATCCTCTCTTCTTTGTGAATGCAGCAACCAAAAAGCCTCACAAGATTCCTATGCTGGAGTTTGGTTATTAGCATGACTTCATTCTTAAATTCCTCTGTGCCTTGCCTTGAACTTCTTGAGAGTGTTTTTACTGCTATTTCCTGTCTGTCGGCTAGTTGACCCTAAAATTATAATTGAGGCTTCAAATTATTAAAATATTCTTTCTCAAAAAAATATTAAAATATTAATTGAGAGCTACAAATATTAATAAATTATTATGATTTTTCTTACTATACTATCAGTATGCATGTGCCACTTTTAAACCACGTCCATGGCCTCCACCAAATATTATCTTACACATGTGGGGTTATTAGAAATTAAAATAACACATTGTGAGAGCTTCCGCCCAAAATTTTGAGCAATTATGATACTAGCTTTTTGACCTCAACCTTGCCCCAGATGTACAAAATTGTAGTCGTACATAAATAAGCATTACTTCACATTTAACCAAAGTTGTGTAGTTATCTTAGATATGCTTATCATGTATAAGGTGAAAGTACCTTGTAGACGGGGCCAAAGCCACCTTGACCAAGTCTTTTAGTAGGAGAGAAATTATCTGTTGCTGCTAGTATGATGCTTATGTCGAAAATTAGTAGATCTGGTTTTCTTCTACCTTCATCAAGCTTCTGAGAAGCTTGAAAGGTTGTTGAACTTGCAGTAACATCATTGAACACTTTGAGCTGTCTTTCCCTTGCTGTTCTCATACAAGAACAGTTACAAATGATGGTTGTAAATTTGTAATCATGTTAAGCATTTATATATAACTGGACAAATTACACCGCAACCTACCGACAAATGTATTGAAATAACACTTTTCCCAAACGTTTGTACAAAACTCCCCTCCTAGAAAACTTTGGTGGCTATTATTTTGTGAATCTTGAAAAGATATTGGTGCAATATTAATTTTTCTAAAGCTTTTAATGATTATTCAACTTTGAAGAAAATTGGTGATTTCAAGGTTAAAAAGAGATGAGTTTATCATTTTCATTCCAAAGAAATCAAACTTGTCACACCTTGTCTTGTGTAGTTTTTTCCTATATAGATGAAAAATTCTTTTTCTTAGTTTGATATTATAACAACTATTGGTATTCTTTGCTACTTCATTCCTCCATTTGAAAGGAACGGTAGCGCACTTACCTTGCCCTCGAGTAATGACTTTTACAGTTTTACCTACCCTGTTTTGTCTCATTCTAGCCCACCCAATCTCGAGTGTGCTTGCAAGGGGGTAAATTAAAATGATAATAAATATAATTGTTGTTAAGTAATCACTTACATAGTCCCTCTCTTTTCTTTGACACTAACATATTTCTGTTGTCATCTTTTTTTTGCACGGTAAAAATGAGAAAAATCATGGATGACAACAAGGTGCTACCTTTCTAACCTTCTCTTTTTATGTTCACGTTGTAATTTATTTGAGTATAGTATTTAGTATTCACATGATAATTATATAGTAAATAAATACTCACATACTATGGTATATACTATTTTTTTAGCTACGTGGTAAATATCTTTCACATGCTATTTATGTATTTATCTCACATGCTCTGATGGTAAATATTTTTTACCTAAATATTCACATGGTATATTATAAATAAATAAGTACTTACATGTGTGTCTATATATATATATATATATATATCATTTGTGCAAAACATTTTTCCAAAAAAATCAAAATGCCAAGTATCTTTTTTTTTTACTAGAAGGATAACGTTTGAAATAAATTAAGATGAGGTACTATCCTTTGGATATGTGGTGTGGGATGCTTAATACCTTCCCCACATGTAACTGAACTTCCGAGTTTAAGATCTTTGGTTTGAGACTTTTGGTTTACCTTAATTAATAAACCCTTAAAATTGGTTTAGTAAATTAGGTAACTTAAAAAGAATTAGATAAATAGGTGACCAATCACACCTAATACAAAACCAATAGTTGGTGGCAACTCCTAAAATAAAAGTAAGATGAAGGGACTCACATATACACACCTTACCCTAAAAACACAAGCACACAAAGAGCCACGTTGCTAAGGACCTAATGTGCAATAAACCAAAAGTAAAAGGGAAAAAACTCTAAACCGGCTTTTCTCTTTCTTTCTCTTCTTTTGGGGCGTCCACACTTCCAACATAGAATATATCCTAATAAAATGGACCAAACTATACTACTGAACTACACAAAATTAGAAATTAAGAGAGATTAAATTATCAGTGACATTTGGGATGCCATAACCACAAATATACGTCTATACCAGTTATTAAGAGCCCTGCTGCCGTAGGGCTCTATCAGTTTCATGTGGCTGCACTTTTAATCACC
>JARYZH020002659.1:0-14420 GCA_030021035.2 Notholithocarpus densiflorus
AAATCATACTTTAGCTTAATATGCTGAAGCACTAACACGAAAATATATGATTCATATTTTGCTTGCACATATGAAAGAAACTGCCCCCTCAAAGTGGCACTACTGTTATCATCACCATAATGGGCGCATAGTCAAAACCTTAATTAAATTGATGAGCACCTTATAGTGCCTTACAATTGTGATCACTCCACTATATCTTGTGTTCAGTTGCCCACTTCAATATACTACTTTGCATTGACAAAGAGTAAGTGAAGAAATTCGTATAAATATCGTCCTTGAATCCAACCAATTTCTGTAAATATGTCACTCTGTATTCATAACCTTAATTGCACTAATATGAGGAAGAAGCTTTTCCTAGTTTTAGTTGCTGTTGGATTAATTGTCTTTCTATCTTTAGAAGCTACAGATCCCAGAAAAGTAGTTTCGAAAGAGGGAAAGAAAGAAAAAATTGGCAATCAGTTTTTGGTTGCGAAGTAATAACTCAGTAAGTCCGAAGTCGAATCCACAGGAAAAAGGGAATTGATTAGCAAACCACAAGAGAATAAAACTAAAATAATAAAGTTTAATTGAAGAGATTTTTTATGGTTTAGTAAAGTTAATTTAAATTGAGAGAAAATAACAATATATTAAGGCGCTAAGGTTTAGGGATCCACACACAACACATCTGTATGTTTTTAGACCCCTTAAAACACAAGTTGTTTAACCTAGTTATTTAGCCAAGTGATTACTTAGGTAAATTATTCAAATTTAGGTTAACACAAGTAAATCATATCATGTAAACAATGCGGAAAATAAAGAACACAACGATACGATAACCCGGGAAAACTAAACCGGTAAAAAACCTGGGGAGGATTTAACCTAGCTATTCTCAAGGTAAAACAGATCCACTATGAAAGAATTGAAGTTTTACAATAGTGACTTAAACCACTAACATCCTATTGCTACCTCGAGTAGAAAACTTACTACCACGACCACGTGACAACTCAAAGTCCAAGAACAACTTCTTTCCTTGATCCACAACAACCACAAGTACTCTCATTTGTGTTTTCTTTAAGCTCTTGAAACAGCAACTGAAGAGATCACCAAGCTCTTGACATCAATCTTGATCTTGATAACCCTAAGTGTGTATGAAGGTAAACACATCTAGATCTTACAAGAGATTTACACACACACCATATCAAAAACCTGTAAAACGTGGATAGGGTTTTTCTTTTTATACTTGAAGCCAAACATAAAACCCTACACATCATATGGGCTTGGACTGAGTTGGAAAATTTTGCAGAAAAAACATTTTGCACGAGGTTCGATCGATCGAGTCTAATTTTCGATCGATCGAGCCTTGCAGAAATTGAATGGTAATTTCCTGCAATTACTCGATTCCAACTTTACACATAACCACACTTTGAGCAGCCTAAATCTAGACTAAATGTTTTGATCATAGTTTGCCAACATTACACATTGAAGTTCTAATACATTTAGATCCTAAAGTCTTAGAACCTAACAACATTTATTGGTAGTCTTAACAATATTTATTTTATAACTCAACTAAAATTCATATGACGGATGATCTTAGTCGGTTGATTTAACAATAAAAACTCAAGAATTAATTGTTTAAGGTAGTTTCATGAAATTGATTAATTTTAAGCAAAACAAAACTAGTGAATTAGTTCGTAGGGAATACTAAGCATTTAACATGCCCGGAGTCTACAATAAATCAAAGAATTATACAGAACTAAACACTTTTCTAGATAAGTAAATCAATCAAAAACATAAAAACATAAGTATTAAAACCATAAAATAATTGTTAATAACATAGCAATAAACGGTTGGGTTTCACCCATTGCCTTAGCAAAGCTTTTAGCAAGCCATAGCACAAATAAAACTCTAAAAACTATAAAGAAACTTTTAAAAAACCTAAATTACGTTCTACGACAGCTCCCCCCTGAATTTTTCCCTAAAGAGCCTTTAAATAGGTCAAGGAATCCTATTATAAGTTGAATTCCCGTTTGGAGAAAATCCCAGGTTTTTAGACTTCAATTAACCGACATTTTCGGCCCATTTAACTTCAGAATTTGGACTTTTGGTAAACTACAAAGTTGTAGCCATTTAAGTTAACTTTGTAGCCCGACTTGAATCATCTCGATTGGACGTTTGAGCCAAAAGTTATGCTCCAAATTCTAACTGGTGCGCAAGTTGAAATCCTAATCCGAATTAGACTTGGATTTGGTGCAAATTTCCTTTGATTCCTTACTCCAATTGGACTCGAATTTAATTGGGTTGGCCTTCTTTGACTTCATCATGGCCCTTGTAAAAGTAAAGTTCATTAGTTTTCTTCTTTGCACAAATCCACTTATTTAATTTTATTATCCTACAAAAGACAAATTTACGCATTAAAATTCAATTAATCACAAAATTGATTATTCAGTATTATTCTAAAACCAACTATAAAATGCATGAATTAACTCAAAATAAGTATGATAATGCTTTCTAATAATGATATAAATATGCAAAATTAAGCTATTATCATACAACTAAGTCAGAGTGAACAAAGTTTCTTTCCAAATTAGTTTGGAGAGAAACCCATCAAACTCCTCATATATCTTTATATTGAGTGTGAATTTTGAAAATCTAACCGTTAGATAACATGTTCTTAGTATTTCCTTCATACTTGCAAAATTTCAAGAAGATAAAAAATCAATTGCTATGCTATCAAACAAATGTTAAAATTTCAAGTTTTTTGTGATCTAAAATTGTGTATAAAAAATAAGTTTAATGATCGAATAGTAGATAACATTCCATTTGAACGAAATTTGATATCCATGTTAAGAACATAAGGAATATGAAATTCAACAGTTAGATTTTCAAAATTCACACTTAAAAAAGAAATATATGAAAAGTTTGAATAGTTTCTCTTCAAATTAGTTTGGAGAGAAACTTCATCCCTACCTATTACTGGCTGTTAGAGATAGCAAAAGCTTGCCATTCTGTAAGTGTCTCAAGGGCTCGTTTAAGCAAGCGTCCGCTTTACCACGCTCATCCCTGCTTGTACACATCCATTCGTCCTCCACTCATTGCTCACTCGGGTGGCCTTGGCTAATTGCCAATAAAGACTTTTTGTTTGTTGATCAAAACTTGTAAGTGTCAATATACACTCTTGGTTTGCTAATTAGAATTGCTTACACTGGCCTCGCTCAAGTAGGCCACTAAAGCTTTTTTATTTATTTAAAATTTTCCCTTTCATTCTTTTACTTCCAAAGTAAGATTACATGCTCATATTACAACCTACGCTTGTATATACTTATGTATAAAACAACTACAATTATTTCAAAATTTACTTTGTAAACTTTACAAACTAATATATCAACTTTTATAAAGAAAATCTTATAAAATAATTCGCAAAATTTATTTATAATATTGTTGTTGTCAAACCAAATTATATTGATTGCCATGTCAATTAATAAGTCTTGTAAGTTTTTGATGTCGTGGAAGCCTAAAGAAAACATACACGATACTCTCTTTGATGGATAGAAACTAAACTGTTAGTTCTTGGTAGTAAACCTCAAATCCACGAGGGGTTCCTTGAATCCACAAGGTGATAAAACTGGAATCCACCAGAGAAGAAAATTGACAAAAGTTTGTGTTTATTGATAATAATCTAATTTGCCTCTGATGGTTACAAAACATATAAATACTGAAATGTAAAACGTCCAAAACCTAATTCGCACTAATTATGCGATTAGGTGACAAAATACTGAAATTTATCAAAAATGGCAAAATTGAGTTAAATGCAAAATCATAAACTATTGACCTTAAGAGTCGTCCCAAAATAAACGGGATCTTATTCTGACTTTTGAGCAAAAAATTATCAAGGAAACAAAAATTACTATAAACGGCAAAATCGTAGTTTTCACGGCCTAAATGATGGAATTCGCCATTTTCAGGGGTATCTCTTCTCAAAGCAACAACTATTGCTCAGAATGTCATTTCGCTTCAGCCTGCCAAATTTCATGTGATTCTAACTCCGTCACCCAAATGATTTCTACTAGTGCCTTTTTGCCTTGCGCGATTTTAGGCGCGTTTGGGAGTCTAGAAAGGTTATGGCGGTCTGTTCTACATCAGTTTTGACATTTTTCATCTGATGATGCCAAAAATCGTTAATAAGCTGAATAGTCCTCATGTGGCCAAGACAAATCTTGCGAACCAAAGAAGAAAAAACCTTACAGAGAGTACCGGCATGGTACCGGCCAAATACTCTCAGAAGGTTAAGTTAGAGAACTTTTTACAAATCTAGAGTGCTAAAGCTAGGGTAAATTATGCGTACCTTAATTTCTGAGGGTTTTGGGGTTTTATAGTAGTGTAGAACGACTTTTGTTTCTTGGCGAAGAAGATGTTTTCTTGTAGGGAAGATTCTCATAAATACACGTATCTTACGGGATCCTTTCCATATAGAACTTTTGTTTATTAGGGTTAATCGTAGGGCATAAGACATTTTCATTTGAAGTTTCTTGGAGACCACTTAGGCCACGTGGAGTGCCCCATCCTCCATCTGGTCCATTGAAGAGTGCCCCATCCTCCTCCATAAGGACTCGCGGTATGCACTCAAGCAACTTTCGTCCATCATCAAAGATGATAACTACGAGGACTTGGGCAACCATGCAACTAAGGCCATAAGGGAGACGGGTCTTTTCAGCCTTGCACAGATATGTATATCCATCCTTCTCTCCTTTCCGTCATGTTATCTCTTTATTTTTCTAACCTTTGTTCTTGATTCTTGCAGGGGGTGCTCGTGATGAAGGGTCTAATGGGCCGTTGCCTATTTAAGGAGACAGTGGTGGATTGTTTGAGGGCAAAGGCAGAGACGACAGAGGCAAAGTTGAGGGAGCTGAAGGCCTGGAAGGTGGTTTAGGAGAATAAGCTTGACCCGACAAAAAAGCTCCTGGATGAGTCGGAGAAGCAGACGGAGGTGCTGAAAAAAGTGCTCAAGGACAAGGAGGATGAGATTTTCAAGTCAACGGAGTAGCTCCGTCGGGCTAAGGAGGACGCGATAAAGGAGTATCGTAACTCCGACACCCTTTTATATGAATTGGATGGCTCCTTCGCCAACGGCTTCGATGACTACCTCCGTCAAGTCAAGGCCTCCTTCCCGGATCTAGACCTGTCCCACATCTTCATCGATGCCCAAGGCCGGTACCCAGCCCGTCCTGTTGATCAAGGAGATACCGCCGAACTATTTGCGGATGACACCACTCCTGACCTCTAAGTTGACAGAGAAACCGCTCCTCTTGAAGATCAAGTCAAATCTATCGAGGATAAGGCTCATCCACTTGGGGAACCAAACAATTTAAGAGAAAGACGAAGAGACCCTGGCTGATCAGCAGTAGAATTTTTTATTTTTTTTAAAGAACTTTTGGGAGGACAATGTTCTTGCTATTTTTGTCGTTGCCTATTGTTGTTTATGCCTTGCATGTAGACTACTTCCCTTTACGGGCCCTTCTTATATAATGTTTTGATATCCGTCGCTTGAATTTTGATTGTATGTTTGAAAATATATGTTTGCAAATCCACATGTTCACTTTCCGAGCACTTAATAATGAATCCGTCCTTTCAGGGACTTGGTAATTTCAGGGCATCCCTTGGGATGAACCTGTTTACTCGCGGACTTAACAATAGATTCGTCCATTTAAGGATTGGATAATCTCATATCATCCCTTGGGATGAACCCATCCACTTATGTAAATAATTTCAAATCATCCTTTAAGATAGGCCCATCCACTTGTGGAATTAATAAATTCGAATCATCCCTTGGGATGAACCCGTCCACTTTTGAACTTGATAATTTCAAATCATCCCTTGGGATGAACCTGTCTACTTGTGGACTTAATAAATTCAAATTATCCCTTGGGATGGACCTGTCCACTTGTGGACTTAATAAATTCAGATCATCCCTTTGGAATGATTCCGTCTACTTATGGATTTGATAAATTCAAATCACCCCTTGGGATGAATCCGTCCACTTATGGACTTGATAAATTCAAATCACCCATTGGGATGAACCCGTCCACTTATGGACTTGATAATATCAGATCATCTTTTGGGATGAATCCGTCTACTTATGGACAATAATTACAAATCATCCCTTGGGATGAATCTATCCGCTTATGGACTTAATAATATTCAAATCACCCCTTGGGATGAACCCATCCACTTATGGACTTGATAATATCAGATCACCCTTTGGGATGAATTCGTCCACTTATGGACAATAATTACAAATCATCCCTTGGGATGAACCCGTCCTCTTATGGACTTAATAAATTCAAATCATCCCTTTGAGATGATTCTGTCCACTTATGGATTTGATAAATTCAAATCACCCCTTGGGATGAATCCGTCCACTTATGGACTTGATAAATTCAAATCACCCCTTGGGATAAACCCATCCACTTATGGACTTGATAATATTAGCTCATCCTTTGGGATGAATCAGTCCACTTATCGACAATAATTACAAATCATCCCTTGGGATGAATCCGTCCGCTTATGGACTTGATAAATTCAAATCACCATTTGGGATGAATCCGTCCACTTATGGACAATAATTACAAATCATCCCTTGGGATGAACTCGTCCTTTTATGGACTTAATAAATTCAAATCATCCCTTTGGGATGATTCCATCAACTTGTGGACTTAATAATTATAGACGTAGTTTTGTAGACATATGCATGACATATCTGAATAACTCCTCTTATTGTGATAAATACACGTGTAGAAATTGTTCTTGAAAAATGAAAAACTGCCCTTCGGGCTTAAAAAGTATTGTAGATAGTAAAAATTAACTAAAATGAAATAAACTGAAAATGAGGAGTGTCGTTGTCCGTGCTCTTGTCTACTAGTAGTACTTCTTCAGGTGCTTCGTGTTCCATGGGTGGTGTAACTTTTGCCAGTTTAGCGTCTCCAGGTGGTAAGTTTCTTTCCTCTGCCATGAAGCGATCTTGTAGGATCCTTCCCAATTAGGTCCTAGCGTTCCCTAAGAGGGATCTCTTGTGGCGCTTGTCACCTTTCTTAAGACGAGATCCCCAACCTGGAAGTCTCTGTGTCTAACTCTTGAGTTGTAGTGCTTGGCCATGAGGTTCTGGTACCACGCTAATCTTTGCTCAGTCGTTGCTTTGACCTCATCCACCAAGTCAAGCTGTAAGCGCATAGCTTCATCGTTCCTACTCTTGTTATGGTTTCCCACTCTGTAGTTTGTAAGTCCAACCTTAGCTGGGATGACGGCCTCGCTTCTGTATGATAGTCGAAATGGTGTCTCTTTTGTAAGCGTCTTTGCCGTCATCCTGTATGCCCATAAAACGCTTGGTAATTCTTCCGGCCATATATCCTTTGCCCCCTCGAGCTGAGTCTTGATGATTTTGAGTAAGGATCGATTTGTGACCAAAAATCACTGAACAAATTGTTGTCGAACTGCTTCCTATTGTCTGAGATCAGTACCCTAGGTAAACCATACCTGCAGATGATGTTCCTCCATACAAAGTTTTGTACGTTCTTCTTCGTGATGGTGGCCAGGGCTTCGGCTTCCACCCATTTGGTGAAGTAATCTATGCCGACTACTAGGAATTTCAACTGTCTGATTGCTGTTGGGAATGGCCCATGATATCCAACCCTCATTGAACGAAAGGTCATGGAGCTGTCATTGGAGTGAGCTCCTCTGTTGGTTGTCTGATGAGGTTGCCCTACCTCTAACATTTGTCGCAAGTTTTGACATATGCTTGGGCATCCTTCTGCATGGTAGGCTAATAATATCCAGCCCGTACTAGCTTGTGCACTAAAGACCGTGATCCAGAATGGTTCCTGCAGATTCCTTCGTGGATTTCTCTCATGACATAGTCTGCTTCCTTGGAACTAAGACACCTTAGGTACGGGCAAGAGAAGCCTCTTTTGTACAAAATGTCTTTGATTAGCACGAACTGTGCTGCCTGGACCTTTAATTTCCTTACAGCCTCCTTACCGTCAGGTAGCATGCCGTTTTTCAGGTAGGAGATTAATGGTGTGGTCCAATTGTTCTCGGAACCTATCTTCTGCATACCGACACCGTCTATTAATGGTAAGATCTGAACAAAGGATAGTACCTGACTGGAGATGAGTATATGCTCTGTTGATGTAGCCTTGGCAAGACGGTCGGCTGACTCATTTTCCTCCCTTGGGATTTGAACAAACTTCGCTTGAAGGTCAACCATCCATCTCTTTACTTGCTCCAGGTACTTCTTCATCTGTTCACCTTCGCACTCGTAGTTACCGTTTACTTGACTCGTGACAACCTGAGAGTCACAGTATATGACTATATTTGTGGCTCCTACTGCTTTGGCGAGATCCATCTCTGCTACTAAAGTTTCGTACTCCGCTTCATTATTAGTTGTAGGGAAATCGAGTCGGACCATGCATTCGATCTTATCCCCTTCTAAGGAATGGAGTACTATACCAGCTCCGCCTGCCTGTCTGTTGGACGACCCGTCTGTGTGGATACTCCATCAAGGACACGCTCTTGACCCCTAACCTTCTATGTTGGTGAATTTTGCAATGAAGTCAGCGACCACCTGCCCCTTCATGGCCGTACGTGGGCGATACTGTACGTCAAATTCACTTAACTCAATTACCCATAGTGTCATCCGTTCAGCGGCTTTAGGGCTGCTCATTGCTCTCTGTAGAAGCTTGTCTATTAGGACGACCACAATGTAGGCCGGGAAGTATGACTTGAGCTTATGAGCCCCAGTCACTAATGCGAAGATGAGCTTCTCCATTAGGGGGTACCTCTCTTCTATGCCTCGGAGCGCCCGGCTAGTGTAGCATACAGGCTTTTGTACCCTGTCTTCTTCTCTGACTAAGGCTGCGCTGACAGCTGCCGGGGAGACGGCCAAATAGAGAAATAATTCTTCCCCTGGTTTGGAGGGACTCAGCAATGGTGGGGAGGATAGGTATGCATTTAGGTCTTCGAATGCCTGCTGACATTCAGTCGTCCACTCGAATGACTTCTTTAATGTGCAGAAGAAGGGCAGACATTTGTCTGCTGCTCTTGAGACGAACCTGTTTAGTGCGGCTACTTTGCCGTTGAGGCTTTGTACTTCCTTGATGTTTGTTGGCGGTGTTATCTCCATTATTGCCCGTATCTTGTCCGGGTTGACCTTAATACCTTTCTAGGATACCATGAACCCTAGGAATTTTTCGGCCGTCACCCCAAATGCGCATTTGTTCGGATTTAGCTTCATGTTGTAAGAGTGAAGGGTATCAAAGGTTTCCTTGAGGTCATCCAAATGGTTTTCTTCCTGTTGGCTTTTAACCAACACGTCGTCCACGTAGACTTGAACGTTTCTCCCAATCTGATGTGCGAACATCTTGTTCATCAGCCTTTGATACGTGGCGCTGGCATTCTTGAGTCTAAATTGCATTACTTTGTAGCAGAAGAGACCCTGGCTAGTGACAAATGAGGTCTTCTCCTGATCAGCCTCATCCAGCTTGATCTGGTTGTAACTAAAAAATGCGTCCATGAAGCTTAGTAACTAGTGTCTTGCTGTTGAGTCCACCAAGATGTTGATCCGCGGAAGTAAGTAGTTGTCCTTGGGGCATGCTTTATTTAAGTTCGTGAAGTCCGCGCACATCCTTCACTTTTCGTTGGCCTTTTTAACGATTACCACATTGGCCAGCCAGTCGGGATAGTACACTTCCCGTATGAACTCTGCTTCTTGTAATTTGCGAACCTCTTCTGCTATGGCCTTGTCTCGCTCCTGCGTGAACACCTGTTTCTTCTGACGGATAGGAGCAAAAGAGGGTGATACATTTAACCTGTGGACTATGACCAAAGGATTGATTCTAGGCATGTCCTCGTGGCTCTAGGCAAAGACGTCTTAGTTCTCCCTTAGAAACGTTGGAGTGCCTGACAGACTGGCTGGCTGGCGAGGGTGCCAATCCTGGTAGTTCGCTTAGGTTTGGAGTCATCGAGGAGTATCTCCTTTAACCCCTCAACGGGCTCTACCATCGTTCGCTATTCCTCTATACTCATGGTCTGTAAATGATCATCCATCTCTAGCATTGCTATGTAACACTCGTGCGCAGCCACTTGGTCTCCTCGCACCTCCCTACTCCGTACTTGGTGGGGAACTTGACCATCAGGTGGTAGGTTGAAGTTACGGTCTTCCATGAATTGAGTGTAGGACGGCCCAGGATGGCATTTTAAGTGGACGAACATTCAACAACCAGGAATGTGACGTCCTTGGTAATCTGTTGCAGGTAATCTCTGACCGTTATAGGCAAAGTGACCGTACCGAGGGGGTACACTCTTGTTCCTCCGAATCCAACGAGCAGTGCGTTGGTTGGAACCAGCCGTTCTCTCTCAATCCTCATCTGCTGGAATGTCAGGTAGTAGAGAATATCAGCAAAGCTCCCATTGTCAATAAGGACCCGGTGAGTGTTGTAGTCCCCCACCCGTATGCTAACAATGAGCACATCGTCATGTGGGTGATGGAGGTGTTGGGCGTCCTCCTCTGTGAACTTGATTATAGGGTTGTCGATCCGTGCCATTTTTGGACTGAAACCCGTCAGCTGGACGTTCTGGACCATCCTGAGGTAGGTTTTGCGTGCCTTCCTGGATGAACTGGTAACTGTGGTGCCCTCTACTATCATCCTTATGTCTCCTAAGGGTGGTCTAGGACGCTCGTTTTCCCTCCGGGCAACCTGCTCTTGTGGTGGGTTCATCCTTTCTTTGCTGACAAACCTTTACAACTTTCCTTGTCTGATAAGGGCTTTTATCTACTGTTTTAAGTCATAGCATTCGGACATATCGTGACTATGATCTCTATGAAAACGACAATACTTGTCTCTAGACCTCTTACTAGGGTCTCCCTCCAGCTTGCCAGGCCATGTCAGGGCTGCTTTGTCCTTGATCTGCATCAAGACTTGGTCAATTGGGGTAGTCAATAGGGTGAAACTTGCAAACCTCCTAGTAGGGGACTTGGAGTGCCTATCCTCCTGTCGGTCTCCGGTCCTTGTGGTCTTCCGTCCCCTATCCAGCCGTGCATTTTCTTGCCTTTCCTTCTTCCTAGGCTTCTCTTCTCGGGCTAGCAACGCGTCCTCTGCATTCATGTACTTAGTAGCTCGGTAAAGTATGTTTGACATGGTCTTTGGGTTGTTCTTGTATAAGGAAAACAGACACTTCCCCTTGCATAACCCATTGGTGAACGCAGTAACGAGTATCTTGTCGTCAGCTTCGTCAATCGAGAGGGCTTCCTTGTTAAAATGGGTGATGTAAGATCTCAGCGTCTCATCTTCCCGTTGTTTGATACTCATCAGGCATGTGGTGGACTTCTTATACCTGTGCTCCCCGATAAAGTGCAAGGTAAACTATGCGCTCAACTCCTTGAAGGTACTGATGGAGTTGGGCGTCAGCCTGTTGAACCATACCCTTGCAGGACCTTTCAGCGTAGTTGGAAAAGCTCGGCACATGATCTCGTCTGCCACTCCTTGTAGGTGCATGAGGGTTTTGAATGATTTTAGGTGGTCTAAAGGGTCCTTCGATCTGTCGTAGGCCTCAACCTGCAGCATACGAAACTTCAGCGAAAGGGGGAATGAAGTGATGGGTGCAGTGAAAGGCGAGTCCGTCCGATGAACTAGCTCATCAAGGTCACTCAACACCCGTCCTCTGAGGGCATTCATCATGAAATCCATTGGTTCTTTCATCATCTACATCTCTGCGACCATGTACGGTGGAGCTGTATCGGCGATGGATGGGTGGCTGGTGTCTTGTCGTTCTTGTCTGCTTTTGGCGTTGCTGCCCTCTGGTCCTTCTTAGTTCCTTCTCTCGGCATTAGTACCTTCTTGTTCCTCCCCATGAGTGTCAGGTCCTGCATTCCTTTGGCGCAGTTGCTCCTCCAGATCATGATTCTGCTTAGTAAGGTGTTCCACGGCCGCAGTGAGAGTCTGAACCTGTCTTTCAAGGGCAGTAATGCGTGGTTCGTCTCTTTGGTTGTTGTTGTTGGTTGCCATCAAGCGAGTAAGTGCCATACAACTCTTTGTCTTGGAAGCGGTAGTACAGCTTCAACTAGTCTACCAGTTTCCCATAGATGGCGCCAACTGATGATGCCAAAAATCTTCAGTAAGCTGAATGGTCCTCACGTGCCCAAGACGAAACCTGCTAAACAAAGAAGAAGAAAAAACCTTACAGAGAGTACCGGTGTGGTACTGGCCAAATACCTTCCGAAGGTTAAGTTAGAGAACTTTTTACAACTCTAGAGTGCCAGAGCTGGGGTAAATTATGCGTACTGTGATTTCTGAGGGTTTTGGGTTTTTATAGTAGTGTAGAACCGACCTTTGTTTCTTGACGAAGAAGATGTTTCCTTGGCGAAGAAGATGTTTCCTTGTAGGGAAGATTCTCATAAATACACGTATTTTACGAGATCCTTTTCATATAGAGCTTTTGTTGATTAGGGTTAATCGTAGGGCATAAGACATTTCCATTTGAAGTTTCTTGGAGACCATTTAGGCCACGTGGCTTTGCCACCCGTCCACCTTGTATCTGTCTGCTTAGAATCCGTCCACCATGGAGAGTCTGTCCATCTTCTTTTCCTATCTGTCTGGGGCGCGATCTTTATTCCGCCCGTTATCTGTTTGTACGTTTAGACCGTCCTTCTCCTTAGCACCGTTGCTTTCGGTTGGCTTTTTTGAACAAATTCGTCTATCTCAAATTCTATCCTCTCCACCATTAAATCATACTTTAGCTTAATATGCTGAAGCACTAACACGAAAATATATGATTCATATTTTGCTTGCACATATGAAAGAAACTGCCCCCTCAAAGTGGCACTACTGTTATCATCACCATAATGGGCGCATAGTCAAAACCTTAATTAAATTGATGAGCACCTTATAGTGCCTTACAATTGTGATCACTCCACTATATCTTGTGTTCAGTTGCCCACTTCAATATACTACTTTGCATTGACAAAGAGTAAGTGAAGAAATTCGTATAAATATCGTCCTTGAATCCAACCAATTTCTGTAAATATGTCACTCTGTATTCATAACCTTAATTGCACTAATATGAGGAAGAAGCTTTTCCTAGTTTTAGTTGCTGTTGGATTAATTGTCTTTCTATCTTTAGAAGCTACAGATCCCAGAAAAGTAGTTTCGAAAGAGGGAAAGAAAGAAAAAATTGGCAATCAGTTTTTGGTTGCGAAGTAATAACTCAGTAAGTCCGAAGTCGAATCCACAGGAAAAAGGGAATTGATTAGCAAACCACAAGAGAATAAAACTAAAATAATAAAGTTTAATTGAAGAGATTTTTTATGGTTTAGTAAAGTTAATTTAAATTGAGAGAAAATAACAATATATTAAGGCGCTAAGGTTTAGGGATCCACACACAACACATCTGTATGTTTTTAGACCCCTTAAAACACAAGTTGTTTAACCTAGTTATTTAGCCAAGTGATTACTTAGGTAAATTATTCAAATTTAGGTTAACACAAGTAAATCATATCATGTAAACAATGCGGAAAATAAAGAACACAACGATACGATAACCCGGGAAAACTAAACCGGTAAAAAACCTGGGGAGGATTTAACCTAGCTATTCTCAAGGTAAAACAGATCCACTATGAAAGAATTGAAGTTTTACAATAGTGACTTAAACCACTAACATCCTATTGCTACCTCGAGTAGAAAACTTACTACCACGACCACGTGACAACTCAAAGTCCAAGAACAACTTCTTTCCTTGATCCACAACAACCACAAGTACTCTCATTTGTGTTTTCTTTAAGCTCTTGAAACAGCAACTGAAGAGATCACCAAGCTCTTGACATCAATCTTGATCTTGATAACCCTAAGTGTGTATGAAGGTAAACACATCTAGATCTTACAAGAGATTTACACACACACCATATCAAAAACCTGTAAAACGTGGATAGGGTTTTTCTTTTTATACTTGAAGCCAAACATAAAACCCTACACATCATATGGGCTTGGACTGAGTTGGAAAATTTTGCAGAAAAAACATTTTGCACGAGGTTCGATCGATCGAGTCTAATTTTCGATCGATCGAGCCTTGCAGAAATTGAATGGTAATTTCCTGCAATTACTCGATTCCAACTTTACACATAACCACACTTTGAGCAGCCTAAATCTAGACTAAATGTTTTGATCATAGTTTGCCAACATTACACATTGAAGTTCTAATACATTTAGATCCTAAAGTCTTAGAACCTAACAACATTTATTGGTAGTCTTAACAATATTTATTTTATAACTCAACTAAAATTCATATGACGGATGATCTTAGTCGGTTGATTTAACAATAAAAACTCAAGAATTAATTGTTTAAGGTAGTTTCATGAAATTGATTAATTTTAAGCAAAACAAAACTAGTGAATTAGTTCG
>JARYZH020002660.1:0-14416 GCA_030021035.2 Notholithocarpus densiflorus
GGTCAAGGGGTGGAAAATTAAATAGAAAAGGGATAGAAAAGTAGGAGGATAAAAGAACACTAGCCAAAGGTTCCAAAACCAAAACAGATGATTTTTTTTTTTTTTTTTGTTGAGAAGTACATAAAAAGAAAAAGACTAAAGAAGAAGAAAAAACAAAAAAAAAGCCAAAAAATTTATGACAAACTCATGTGTATGTTGAACATGGGTTTTTAGTTCTTAATCTAGAGTTTCCTCTCTAGTTTTATGACTTTTATTAGTTTTCTCCCCATTTTGGGGAGTAAAAATTTTGGTGGGTGGGAAAACACATGGGCCTCACCATTTTTGTTAGGACATATGTGAATCATTGTTAGGAACATATGTCAATATAGAATTGGTTAATCCTTTGACAATTCGCACTTTACTTGTAATTGGGTAGATCTAGGATGTGTTTAATGCTTTAAGGAACAAGGTTTCAAGTTCAAGTGTTAAAGCCATGCAAGTCTGTCCAAGAAACAAGTGAAGAAGTGCTGGATTTTAAAACTCGACAGCTAGTATTTATGAGGTTTAAATAGCTGTTTCAGCCTACTGCTCTACAGATAGGGTATCTATCGAGGTTTATGAAAATCAGTTTTTTAGATCTGTTTCACTCCAATCCATGAATAGATGTTTGAGCTTTCTTTTCTCACAACCCTAAACATATATAAGGATTGTTTTAAGGGCCGTCATAGCTGATGCAACTCAATGCAAAAGTTTTTCACAACCATATTGTGAACCGGAGACATATGCCCTAGTTCATCTTTCTATTCAAGAAGCTGCTGTGTTTGTACACTGTAGGGTTTTGTAACCAAGGAGCTTTGCGATCTTCATCGTGTTGATGAATTGAAGAACTTTGTAGCCAACATCTTTCTTAAGTTGGTGAGTAAGTCGCGTACTGGGATCTGCGCATCAAATTAGTTAGTCAAGTACTGGGAGCCGTGCATTGAAAATGAGAGATTGTTACTACAGAACAAATTCAATTGGGTATTAGGGTAAGGGTTCAACTGTAGGTTAGTATAAGGTACTAAGAGTCCTTTACTTGTAATCGCTTGTTGTGATAATAGTGAATTCTCGGAAGTGGTGACCTTAAAATCACCCAGTGGGGTTTTTGCCATGTAGGTTTTCCCCATTCGTAAACAAATCACCGTGTCAATTCATTTTCCGCTGCATTTTAACTTAGTTGGTGATTTGTTTGTGCTACTACGCTTATTGCATGCTAATTGAATTAATTAATTAACTTGGCTAATTAATTGGTTAATTAATTATAAGGGGTCAATAGATTCTTGGCCTATCAAATGGTATCAGAGCAGACACACTCAGATTAGGTTTTAATCTTTGCTATGTGATCCATTGACCCCTGTTTGTCATGGATAGAGGACAGTCTCTTATTATACCTCCTTTATTTGATGGTACTAACTATACATACTGGAAAGTACGCATGAAAGCTTTCTTGCAGTCATTAGATGAAAAGGTGTGGTAAGCTGTGGAGATAGGTTGGACCAAGCCAAAGGAAGCGTCAGCCGATTGGGATGATGCTAAGATCAAGGCGGCTAACTTCAACAGCAGGGCATTGAATACTTTATTCAGTGCGGTCATGAATGAGGAGTTCAAGAAGATATCCTCAACTAAAACTGCGAAGGAAGCATGGATCCCTCCAGACAACCTATGAAGGAACCAAGGCTGTCAAGGATTCAAAGTTTCAGAGGCTTACCACGAACTTTGAAGAGACTAATATGAAGGAGGATGAGTCATTTGATGAGTTCTATGCCAAACTCAAGGACATAGTGAACTCAGCCTTTAATCTTGGGGAAATCATTCCCGAACCCAAGATTGTTAGAAAGGTGCTTAGATCTCTACCCGAGAGATTTCATGCCAAGATCACCGCAATTGAGGAATTAAAGGATATTGACAAAATTCCATTGACAGAGTTGGTGGGCAATCTGCAGACCTATGAGTTGGGTTTGACAAGGATAGGGAAATCTAGTAAAGGAAAGAGCATGGCATTGAAGACTAAGAGTAGTGACACTGATGAGTCTTCAGACGATGAAGATTCTAAGATGAAATCCTATATCACTCGGCAATTCAAAAAGTTTATGAAGAATGCCAATGCTAAAGGATTTGACAAAGACCGCAAGCGGTCTAGCTCGTCTCAGTTCAAGAACCAGGACAAAGGAAAGAAGGATGCTAGGGATGGCGGTCAGTACACTGTTCCCTCAGGACCAAAATGCTTTTGGATGTCAAGGTTTCGGACACATGAAACAAGAGTGCCCTATATATCTCAAGACCATTGGGAAAAGCAAGGCACTTACTGCTACTTTGAGCGATACCGAGCCTGAAGATGATTCCGCCAATGAGGATGATGGAATCCTAAATGCCTTCATTGCCACTATAAATCCTACTGAAGGGATTGTTGAAGATGTGAATGAAGAAGAAGACTTGGTGGAGTCTAAATTTGAGAAGATGGATGAACAAGATGACGTCTACACAGCCTATGCAAAATTATACAAGGTCTTGGAAAAACTTGAGAAGTGGTATAGGTTGGCCACCAAGAAGCTCAGTGAAGTGGAGCTTGAACGAGAAGAAATTTCCACAAAGTTTGATGAAGCCAATCAGACCATTGGAGCACTGAGATTTGAGAATAATTTATTGGCTGAGAATACCAAGAAGCTTGAGGCAGAATTGTTCCAAGTCAGAGCTCAGTTGGAAAGGACTTCAAGTGCAAAGCTTGATGAGATGCTCAGTCTTCAGAAATCTGCTTCCGATCGAACCGGTTTAGGGTATGATTTCTCTTCTCCTAGTATTGCTTCTGCTAGTACTACTGTTTTTGTTTCTCCTACTAGTAATGTTGAATCTGAGAACAATGATGTGAAAAATGTGTTAGCTAGTGAGAACATAGACAATGGTAAATCTATCTTAGGAGCACCCCTTAAGCTTGATAAGAAAGAGGTTAAGAACCCTAGGGCTAAGAAGGGAAACACTCAAAAGCCTAAACAGAAGAAGCAGCATCTCTGTCATCACTGTGGAGCAGCTGGACATACTCGACCTAATTGCTACAAGTGGTTAGCCACTCAACAAAGCAATAGTATGATCTCATCGGGAAACCAAAATCAATTTCCATCCTCCTTTGCTCCTCTTGGAGATCTTCTCAAACCCCTCATGTTTCTTTCGAACTTGAATGGTTTCAATTCTTCTCTCTCACTGCCGGATCAAGGGTTTGCTAAACGGAAATGTTCTTCCAAGGTGTGGAAGGAAAAACGGCTCCAAGTGATTTAGTCACTTTTTCTCTCTCTCTCCCCTTCTGGTTTTTGTTTTTGCATTATTTGTGTATTTTTCTTTCATGTTTTAAGTCAGTCTAGTTTTATGCATTATTTTGTTTAACATGTTTTTGTTTGTTTATCTTCAGTTTTGATTTATTTTGGTTTTCATAATTTTTTTTAAAAAAAAATCAGAAAAATACAAAAACAATGTGTTTGTATACATTGGTACTTGTGTACCTTGGATGGCCATTGAAACAAAGTTTTCTAAACTTTGTATCTTTCGTAACTTAGATGAGCATCTCTTTGCACGACTAAGCAAGTGAGCTTTGTGGCTCATGTTTGTGATGAGTAAGATTAAGTAATCTCTTGTACTTAACACTCGTATCACTCTTTTTGACGGGAAGGACTAGAAAATCCTAAGAGAAAGGCATAAATAACCATCTCACCACTGTTGCCCGCCAATCATGAAATGACATCTGTATGCTTTGGCATAGCAAAAGTGTAATGTCAAAAGCTTAACATCATTGGGTATTTCTTTTCTATCTCTTATATGCCCATGCATGGTTTGCTTAAAAGAAAAATATGCAAAGAAAAATAAAAACAAAAAAGAATCAAAATGCTTTATATATGATTCCAAGCGTGTATTCTAGGAGATGTGGGAGTTATAGGATGTACCTCGAAGGTGATAGTCCCCATCAAACAATTATGATTGTGTGTGAGGTAAAGTGATTTTCTCATATCTCAAATCGTCATAACATGCAGACACTTATGCAACCTTGCGATGTTTTCACACACAACACGCAATACTCTTTGCTACTCTTGATACATGTACAGGTCCAATGTAATTTGGCCATCACAAGGAATACATGTGTTAATGTATGCTCACTAAACTGTCTTAACTTGTTTTTGAAATATAAAATTGGTTAGACTTGTTTAGTGTGTGTGTGTGTTTTGGATCTAAATCCTTGACATTTTTCTTGATAAGAGATGATTTTGAGAGTTTGAAATGTTGGTTGGATCTTTGGTTGAGTAGCATGTTTGATTGCATTCATGTCTGTGTTTTTCTCTTCTTTGAAAAACTATTTTTAAGCAATCTCGACAACTTCTCGATACCTCTTAACAACTAGGCTATCTATCGAGCCTTTTCAGCTTCCTTTCTCGATAGTTGTCATCGCAATCTCGATCCATCGAGATTCTTGAGATTCAATCTTGATAGCTGCTCGATAGCTACTCGATCCATCGAGGAAGTTTCTGGATGCTCGATAGCTTCTCGATCCATCGAGCCCCTTTTGCTGTGGACACCTTTTGACAGATCATCGATAGCTATTTCTCATGTTCTAATTCTCGACAGATCTCGATACCTCTCAATCCATCGAGAAATTGGTATTCCTATAAATAGGGTCCGCGCGATGTTTTCTTCATTTCTCCTCGATCTCTCTAGACAAAAAACGTCTCTTCCTCTTCCTAATCACCTCTCTCTCACTCCAAACTTTATTCCCAAGGGTTTTCGGCCTAGATTGATCTTTCTTCTTCTGGTAAGATCTTCTTTCTTTCACTTTTTCACTTTTTCATGTTTTTGACCTAACTTTTGGGATTTTTTGATAAGCTTTGGGTTTTTTCAAAAATTTTGAAGTTTTGTGAAAGTTTTGGGATGGGTTTTTGTTTAAATGATTTTAAAACATCATGCATTGCATTACATCTGCATTATAACAATGTTTCATGCATTTTAGATGTGTGTTTACTTTGTTGCAATAATGTGTGTTGGTAGGTTTGGATTGGGCTGAGCCCATGATGTTTTTAAGTTTGCATGTTACATGTTCATGCATTTTTATGCATACGTACCTTCATTTATCTTTATTTTTTATATTGATCTGTGTTGGTGCTTTTCTGCGTGTTTCTTTCTCTCTCTCTCTTTCTTTTGGTTAGTTGCTCTATGGCACCTAAACGAAAATCCACTCCATCCTATAACCTTCTTCGTTCTGAGGCATCTTTCTCTGATTCTACCCCCTCCCATGTCCGATTCCGTGATGAGAAGGCCAAGTTGGACTTCTCGGAGAACTTTTCACGACGCAGCATTCATTCGGAATGCCAAGTCGTTCTATCGGATTTTTTCGATATTGACCTTCCCACTGTCATCTACAGTCGGGGTTTGGAGTCATTGTGTGGCATCCCGGTCACTTGTCCCTCTGTGATCATACAGGAGTTTTACTCCAATATGCATAAATTCGATACTTCAGTACCTCATTTTATCACTCGTGTTCGAGGTACGCGCATCGAAGCTACTTCGGATATTGTATCCGAGGTACTACACGTTCCTAGGGTAGCGCATCCTGACTTCCCTAGCTGCGATCGTCTGAGGACTATGTCCAAAGATGAACTACCGTCTCTATTTTTTGAGACACTTTCATCTTGGGGTGACCGTCAAAACACCCCTTGCTCGGGCTTTGCAAAAGGTCCGAGATTCCTTAACATGGTGATAACATTCGTTCTCCATCCATTGTCTCACTATAACTTCATCATAGAACCTCGTGCTCGATTTTTGTTATCCCTTCTTGAGGGACTCACTATTGATTTTCACTCTCACTTCATCCTATCCCTCATAGATGTTTATAGGGATACGGCGACCCGTGATAAACTTATTTTTCCTTCGGCGATTATGCGAATCCTTTGTCATTTTTTTGTCTCTTATCTCGCGTCTTCTCATTTCTCGGTCATGTGTGCCATAGATGCGGCTACAGTCAGACAGAGTGAGGCCCAGCTTCGACCGAAGCGGCCACAGATAGAGACAGCAGCTCCTCCAGCCTTTTTCGCTCCTTCCACATCTGCACCTTCTTCATCGGCGAGTGGTGTGACCCTCGAGGTGGTCATGGCGCAGCTGCAGCGTATGGATGCTCACCTTGACACACTCAGTGATGAGTTGTGTCATGTGAACACCCGTGTCGGCCGTATTGCTAGACGACAGGCTCGCTTTGGTGGCTTTGTGGAGTCTCCCTCTCCTTCTCTAGAGGCATCTGAGGAAGAGGACGATGACGGTGACTTTGACGACGATGATGATGATGAGGATGCTAGCTCGCCTAGTGATGATGATATGTCTACTTGATTTATTTACCCTTTGTCACTCGTGACAAAAAGGGGGAGTAGTTTTGATATGAGAGTAGTCATATACATAGGGGGAGAGTTAGTATAGGAGATTTTTGTTAGGGGGAATGTCTAAATTTTTTGAGGGATGTAGTGAGGTCTTATGTATTTTTTTCTTTTCTTCTTTTAGAGATACATTGATCTTACATTGTGATAGCAAACCTTGTACTTATGATGTTATATATATATGATGAAGTTGTTATTACAGTTCTTTCACATATCTTTACATGTATTGTTTCTTTTCTTTCTTTATGCACATGATTCTTATATATTGTATGCAATCTTTTATTTTTGTTTCACACTAAGATGCCGTGATGAGTTTTGTTTAAAGTGTTTCAGAAATACTGGTTGTCAAAGTCTTCTTGCCATAAACTCTCTTCTTGCAAAATTTTTCAAGAGTTTGTGTTAGGATAGATTTTATTGTATTTAACAAGTGAGTATGAGTTGAGTGATTTATGACTTCATTCATATGTTCATTTGTTTATTGTGGTTTTGTCACGGATTGCCAAAGGGGGAGATTGTTAGGACATATGTGAATCATTGTTAGGAACATATGTCAATATAGAATTGGCTAATCCTTTGACAAAACGCACTTTACTTGTAATTGGGTAAATCTAGGATGTGTTTAATGATTTAAGGAACAAGGTTTCAAGTTCAAGTGTTAAAGCCATGCAAGTTTGTCCAAGAAACAAGTGAAGAAGTGCTGGATTTTAAAGCTCGACAACTAGTATCTATCGAGGTTTAAAAAGCTGTTTCAGCTCGATGCTCGACAGATAGGGTATCTATAGAGGTTTATGAAAATCAGTTTTTCAGATCTGATTTCACTCTAATCCATGAATAGATGTTTAGGCTTTCTTTTCTCACAACCCTAAACATATATAAAGATTGTTTTAAGGGCAGTCACAGCTGATGCAACTCAATGCAAAAGTTTTTCATAAGCATATTGTGAACCGGAGACATATGCCTTAGTTCATCTTTCTATTCAAGAAGCTGCTGTATTTGTACGCCGTAGGGTTTTATAACCAAGGAGCTTTGTGATCTTCATCGTGTTGATGAATTGAAGAACTTTACAGCCAACATCTTTTTTAAGTTGGTGAGTAAGCCGCGTATTGGGATCCGCGCATTGAATTAGTTAGTCACGTACTAGGAGCCGTGCATTGAAAATGAGAGATTGTCATTACAGAAGAAGTCCAATTGGGTATTGGGGTAAGAGTTCAACTGAAGGTTGGTACAAGCTACTGAGATTCATTTACTTGTAACCGCTTGTTATGATTATAGTGAATTCTCGGGAGTGATGACCTTAAAATCACCCGGTGGGGTTTTTGCCATGTAGGTTTTCCTCATTCGTAAACAAATCACCGTGTAAATTTATTTTTCGCTGCATTTTAACTTAGTTGGTGATTTGTTTGTGCTACCACGGTTATTGCATGCTAATTGAATTAATTAATTAACTTGGCTAATTAATTGGTTAATTCATCACAAGGGGTCATTACATTCTTGGCCTATCAAGTTTATCCTCTCCTTCTTCCAACCAAACTGTTAGCGTTTGTGCCCTAAAATCCAATTTATTGGCATGTTATAAATAATTAAATTATTTAATTATATGAGATTATTTGTAAATGAACTAATTGGACATTATCATAGTCCTTGAGATGCATCGTATGTGATTTATGTGATTTAGTTACAAAAGATATAAATCACAAATTCCTTATAAACTTAAAATATAATTCGTAGTCGGTGATGAAATTGGGCATTTCATCTATGAAAACTATAACGCATCAACTAAAATGGTTTGTCTTGATCATAGAAGTGGAGATTTCTAGTTGATGTGTTGATATGTCTTAAGTGTGTAAGACATATTGAACTAAATCGCTGTGAGATTAATTATTCAATTAACAACTGTCACCTAAATAATTAATCTCACGATTTCTAATTTCATAGACTCTCAATTCTGCTCAATCCTGAGAGAATAGTGAACCCGATCATAACATGTAGGTTACTTTGATATATTAGGAGTGAGATCTAATTTAACCGTCAAAATCTCAGTATGTTGGGTAACCACAAGTAGTGTTGAGGGAATACATATTCTTAAGATGGAATCCATAATCTCTTTCTATAGAGACACAAAATATCCCTTTGAGATAAGTTTAATGGGAACTGGTTATATAGGGCTGGCCACTTTAGTAAAGAGTTACTAAAGTTTATATTTATTGAAATTAGATTTCATAAATATGAATAACTAAAAGATTAAACCAGGTACTCAAGGAATAAAATAGTTGTTTACAAAGTGACAGTTTATTATGATTTTGTTCACTATGGATATTTCATGGAGGGGTTAAATGATATCATATTAGAGTCTTGAGAAATAATTTATTAATAAGGCCTAGAGTGCAATTATATTTCCATAGTGGTACTTGTTATATAATTAATGGTAACTTTGGGCTTGTCAAGAGTTGACAGATAAGTCTGAAGCCCATTGGAGCTAGAGTTTTATTAGTCCCTTTGGTCCCATCCCAAGCCACACACTTAAGCTCAATTGGGCTGGCCTAAAAGGCTAACCCAATTAGATAATTAATTTTTTTATTTAATAAGATTTATTAAATAAAGTAACTGCCTAGGTAGTTAAAAACGTACGTATGATTAAATAAAAAGAAAATAGTTTTTCTTTACAGAATCTTGGAAATACACTTTTCCAAAGGAAAATCAACGTACACAAAAACTGATTGAGAGACCACTTATCTTGGGTACCATGTGGAATTGGGATGAAGGTTGAAGGTATTTTCAAGTTTTGTTTTTGAATTTCACCACATCAAGTACGATTTTTCTTTTTTGTTCTAGAATTCAAAGTTATATGTTATTTCTAATGAATAGTAGATCTTTGTGTTGCTTCCGCTGTGGGTTTTGTACGAGATGCAAAACCAGTTTTTCCAACATAAACATCTACTAAAAATACTTTCTCTCTACTTTTCTTTCTTTTATTTTCTATCCTTCCTATTCCACCTCTAACCAAACAGGCCCTTAGTCACCTTAAATTACTCAATAATGATTTGATCTGGGAAGAAAACCTGTGACCTACAGCGAGAAGAGATCTGTTGATTTATGAAAGTAAATTCTTCTGAGTTGTTCTTAGTCTCTTCTTCATAGTCACTTTTTTTCAAATTTTGTCGATAGTATTTGTAGCTTTTTGTTCTTACCCTTCCTTGGTGATTTCAACAAAAAAAAATATATATATATCTTGCAAAACTCATCATAAGATACTGCATAGAAAATAACATTGAGTACGTTATTGTTAAAGTTAAAATTAGAATCTAGGTTTGAATCCTTGTCCCATTCGGCTATTGGCTCATCCTGTTTCTTCCACCCATTTATAACGAGTCATCAATGGATTTAAGGAACGCACGCATGCAAGCCTTTCAATAAACATAGTTATTGCCAAGAACACTAATGGTCCGTTTGGATGGAGGGAGAGAGAGGGAGAGTAGAGTAGAGTAGAGTAGATTTAGCACAAAATTAGCTTATTTTTAGCCTACTCTACTCTACTCCCCTCTACTCCCCCTCCTTCCCCCCTCTATCCAAACAGGCCATAAATGATTAATAGTGTTTCACGATAATGTGGTCAAGGACGTTGAAGACTTGGTGAATCATAGTCTTCAGTTGTTGGGAGTTGCTATTGGATGGTGTCTAGAGGTCTGCCTGCATCATTTGCATCACCTCGGTGAATAATCTCGCAATAGCAGTTGGGCTATTTGTACTTCATTTTTGGCTTCTTTGTTGATTTCAATTGTCATTTTAGCTTTGCATTTTGTTCGAATTGAGTTTTGCGCATATGATTGATATCACTTTTGTAAATTTTGATGTTTCAGTTTCACTGCTAAAAAAATCATGTTTTTTTTTTTAATAAAGAAATACAATGGTGGGAATGAAATTCGGTAATTTGAAAATAAAAAGCAATTTTTTTTGAAAAAGAGAAAAAACTGGCCAAGAAAATTTATCTTTATGTGGAAAATGTGTTTTTAAATTGTCATCAAAAGCTCTATCTCTCTCTGTTTTGGTTTGTTTGTGTAAATTGAGATGCTGTTGTAGCAAAGATTAATTGAACAAAATTGAAAAAAGGCTAAATGTACATTGCTTAATTTATAATCTAGCCATTTTTAATGAGTAGAAGGATGCAAGACAGGAGGTGACTCTGGAAAGAAGTTTAGGAAGAATTGGACTAAGTTTAGTTAGGACCCAGTTTAGAGAAAATTCTTCCAAAAGCAATGGTAAGTGTTCTAGTTGGCAGCTTTAACTCAAATTTAAGGACCTTTAACTCTGTGAGAGTCTGACACATTTTCTTTCTCTCTTTATTGAGCGTTTGGATCCGCATTTTAAGTTCAGCGTTTGCGTTTGTTTTTTTTTTTTTTTTTTTTTTCAAAGCTGATGAACAGTAACCAGTACTGTTCATGCACGTAAAAACACTGTGCGGAAGACAAAGTTACTGTTCATGCATTGTTCATAGCCCCACAACCACTTTATTCAGAAAAAAAAATATTAAAAATGGGCCCACGGCACTATTCACACATTTAAAAATTATTTTGCTACAGTGTTTTCAGTTTTCAGTTTTCAACAAAATAAGTTGTATCAAAACGGACCCTTAGTCTTTAGTTCAAAGTCCAAAACTCCTCTCTCTCACTCCTCCTCCTTCATCCCCTGCCCTGCCACATGCTCTCTTTGCAGGTCCCACCAAAGTCAAACGCCAGACTTGACTACGAAACTAGGCAACAACTCCCAAGATGACAAAGGAGATTAAAACAGCTTATACTTCAAGGAAATCAACAAAAATACGCAATACATATTGAGGACTAGGTATGAATATGAGAACCAATACCCAAGCACAAATGCTTCATTTGAAAAACAAAAAACTCAAATCCCCTTTTGAGAGTCAGAGAGGCAAAGTGAATAAAAATTGCATTGAAATCTTTGAGGTTAGCATCACAACATGTTCTTCCAAATTTTCACCATTGACACCACATTTTCACCTATCAATAACAACTTATCGCCTCAGTAGTTGTGATATATTTTTAGGGACAAACCTTAGATACAGTTACTTAAGTGTAATTCTTTAGTTTCCCCAATTAAATTACAGCACATGGTCAATTTATCCATGTAAGCACAAATGGTGTTAACTCATCTTTAACTCTCTCAAATTTTTTGGTCCATTGAAAAGGGAAAAAACTCAGGCACTATCTCTCTCCAACCTCCACTCCTCTTTGGAAACCCATCCTCAACTACCACATCATCACCAACGTTCTCTCCCTCGTCAGAAACGTCAACTCGAGCATCCCCTCCAAGACCAAAATACTAAACTTTTGGTCTTAATAGCTGTTGGATTATTTTGATAAAAATATTAAAAATTTTAAATGCACTTTTAAGAGAATTGATAAAAATATTTTCTATCCGTTGATGGGCTATATTAGTTTTTTTGTTATACAATTGAATTCAAACCTAATGCTAATAAGTTGAAATACGTTTCTGTTTTAATTCATAATGTCAAATTTTATCTTATTCTATGAGTTGGCCGAAATAAATAGTGTTGATTTTATGAACGTTAGTGATTGAAATGCTTTTAGCTATATCCCCTTGCCAACTATATCTTTCCTTACAAAACGTTTTCTCCTCTATTGCTCTGACGTTTTATTATGGGAAGTTATTTGGTTATTGATTTAAATAATTATTTACCATTTGATTTTTATGAAGAAGTAAAGCCACCGTACAAATGTCATTAAAGACAATTTCATTTGGCATGAATTATTAAGCCTATAAATATATAAATATATATATATTTATATATATTTTATTCAGCCTTATATGTCCGGCTGTATAGATTGAGATTTTTTTTATTTTTTATTTTTTATACAAGATAGAATTCTATTCTAGCCTAATCTAAGTGTATATGTGTGTGAAGCTCCCTCCTGGATACTTGAACCCCAACCCTTGCCCCCCACACCCCACAAACACTTATACTTGTGGAGTGACCATCGCACCAAGGGTGTACAGTGGTGGGAGAAGATTTTTTTAAAGAAACTTACAGTGGTGTATATCCAAAAGGGCCTAACTCTTGGATACACAGTACAGGCTTTAAACCTCTTTAACTCACATTCATTTTCCAATGTGGGATTAACCCACTGTTTTGGGAGAGGAGAGAAGGTTTTTTTAAAGAAACTTACAGTAGTGTATATCCAAAAGGGTCTTTTATCTTATTCTATGAGTTGGCCAAAATAAATAGTGTTGATTTTATGAACGTTAGTGGTTTAAATGCTTTTAGCTATATCTCCTTGCCAGCTATATTTTCATTAAATACAGATCTAAATAAAAGCTGATTTGTATTTTCATTAAATATAGATATGAAATTTTTCTAAATAAAGACTGATTTGTAATTTCATTAAACACAGATCTGAAAATTTTTTTGGATAAAAACTTATCTGTACTTTCATTTAATACAGATTTGAAAATTTTTCTAACTAAAAACTTATCTGTATTTTCATTAAATACAGATTTGAATTTTTTTTCTAAATAAAAACTGATTTGTATTTTCATTAAATACAGATATGAAATTTTTCTGTATACAAAATTGATCTGTATTTTCATTAAATACAGACCCGAAATTTTTTTGCATACAAAACAGATCTATATTTTCATTAAATACAGATCTGAAAATTTTCTGCGTATAAAAACTAATCTGTATTTTTCACTAAAGTACAGGTTTGAACCTTTTTTATAATTAAAAAAAAAAAATTTCTTCAATATCAAATATCACCAATTTTTGTGTTTCTTTTTAAATAGAAATTGCAGATTTCGAATTCTTAAAGAATGAATCAATCTTAAATTTAGGAATTTCAATATGTCATTGTAATGTCATGCATCATTTGAATGGGTATATAAATGGTCATTTAGAGTCTAGAAAACAGACTCAGTCTGGGCAGAATGGATGCCTAACACCTTCCCATTCTATAACCTAGCCCCTGAATCTAGTTTTTGGTTCGTAGCATTAGTGCGTTATCCTTTCCTTTTTTAGATTGTAATCTGGGAAACAAAGCCATGTAAACTTCATTTTATCAAATTATAATTCATTCAAATTAATGAGAGGTTGTATTATTCAAATATGTACTTTGTGTATTTTTTTTTTCTTTTTCTTATTTGTTTGTAACAAAAAAATAAGTGGTGACTCCACATATAATCCTGAAAAGGGAAGGTGCTGATGCCTCATCCCTTTTTTGAGAAGACCTTTAGGTTTTATCCTGGTCTCTCACACCCACAAAATCCTTTAATTTAAGGTTCAAATTTCTACCAAAATTTGGGGTTGGACAAAATACAGTATCAATAGCGGTCACTCCCACCTTTAGTAGTTAAGGAAACATAACTAAAAATGAGACCTTGGATTAACTTCTATGTTACTACACATGTTACTCAAATAAAAACCTGACTAATTTTTTAAATAAAATTTGTAACTTCGAATTCACACTTCCCCAAAAGTGATTATCACATTTTTTTTTAATTTTATACAATCAAGATTAGTGCACTTATTATTAGAACTACCTATATGAGTAAAGATTACATTGTTGCACATCCTAAATTACAATGGTCCAAAGGTGGTGTCTCCAATCTAACACCGTGTTTAGAAGTTTAAAAGGAAGAGGCTAGTAAAGGCTATGAGGGAGACGTAGAAGAGAAGGGAGGAAAATAGTTATCCCTTCCCGTTTCTGTTTTAAACTAAAATAAATTTTAAAAAAGAACAATAAAAATGAGACATGTCAATTTTTTTTAATAGCTGATATGGTATTATTATTTAAGGTTTTAATTAGTGAGCTAATGACGTGGTTTAATTTGAACCATACATTTTGAAATAAAATGTTAAGATTTAAAAAACTCCATATGGTGGAGTAGTGAGTATCCTACAAACACTAGAATATCTTGGAAAACTTTTTTTTTTTAAAGCCTTTAAATAAATCTCCTTATAAGGAGATAAC
>JARYZH020002661.1:0-14414 GCA_030021035.2 Notholithocarpus densiflorus
ATTTTGTTCTTACTAGAATTGTTGGTCGTACTAGTCATAAAATCGGCACTAGAAACCTCCTTATTCCACCTCGACTCAAATTCTAATACATTCTAGTCATTTAGTGAATTTCAACTGAAATGTGGATCTGGGGTGAAATGGCCAGTAATTATGAAACTATATATAGAAATACACTTTATACTAAAATATTTAGTTCCAATAAACTAACTAAAACGGTTAAAGCATTAGCATCCAGTTTCTATAAAATATCTCATTTTACCATCTCAAAAGCTACTTTATCTATTATTCCATATCACTTTACAATACACCCAACATCCTAACTTTTATTTTCCTACATACACATTAAAATAATATATCTACACAATAAAATATATAACCCAAAACCATCTTTCTCCTCTCTCTAATTTCTGTCTCTCTTCCTCCTCCTCCTCCTCTCTCTCTCTCTCTCTCTCTCTCTCTTTCTCTCTCTCTCTCCACCATGAACATACCCAAAACCCAACATAACCACCATTCAAACCCAACCACCCCACCACCTGCCAATCATCAACAACACAACCTGCCACTACCATCATCAACAACACCACTACTGCACCACCTCCCGCCACCATCATGAACAACATAACCACCACCCAAACCCACCACCCTACCATTGCTACACCACCCAAATCAACCCAACAAAATGCAACAAACCCATACCAAAATCACCCCAAAAAAACCGTAGCAAAATCACAACAAATCCATACCAAAATCACCTAAATCAAGCCAACAAATTACCCACATGACCCACTGCCACCACCACCAAGCCAAACACCTACCACATTGACAACCAAAACCCACCACCACATGCAAAATCACAACCCCTACCACACAAGACCAAAACCCATCCAAGAATCAAACCTATAGGGAAAAAAAATACAATCGATCAAACCCACTGTAATCTCCACCACTGATCTCTAACCTCCCCCACAATCTACACCGCTAACCCACCTCAAAAAACAGGTTTGAGAGATCATTTTTTGGGTTTGAAGAGATAGAGAGAGAGACAATCTGGCCATGGAAGGGAGAAGAAAGTGAGAGGTAGAGCTGAGATTGGTGGTAGCTGTTCTCGGTTTAAGAGATAAATAGATGGGTTGGAGGTGAAGAGAGACCACCATGGTGTTGGTGGCAGTGAGTGGCAGAGCATGTGAGCTCCAGCCATGGAAGGGAGAAGAGAGTGAGAGGGAGAACTGAGAGAGAAGAGATTCATAGAGTAAGAGGGATGGAGGGAGAACAAAGAAGGGAGAAGAGAAAGAGATGGAGAGAGAGTAAATGTGAGTTAGAGAAGAGAGAGAAGTGGAAATAAAAAAGACTAAAAAATTATACGACTTTGCTACGGTACTATCAAAAATTTAGGATGGTACTGTAGCTAAGTTGTAAATTTTTTTACAATTGCAAGTCTGGGTAATGTCCCTTTTTAGAGGTTTGATACTAAAATTTAACATATTTAGAGTTTTACAACTCCAAATGCTGATACTCTTAGTGTGGGTTTGGATCCACGTTCACGTTCACGTTTCCTTGCGTTTGCTCGTTTTCAGCTTTTTTTTTTTTTTTTTTAAGACTAGCGCCTGGTGCACTATTCATGGGACATGAACAGTGCACCAAGGCATATGAATAGTAAAAAAAAGAGTGAATAATAATTTTTCACTCATTTAAAAATTATTTTGCTAAAATATTTTCAATTTTCAACAAAATTAGTTGTATCCAAATGGACCATTAATAAAACAAAATTTAGAACTTGATTCTTTATCTAAAACAAAACAAAACAAAAGAAAAAAACATGAAAAGAAAAGAAATGAGTATATAAAGGCCCATAACAAGCCCAAACCCTCTCAGCCCAGCCCAAAAACTCCCGCCACATATAAAACCTTCAAAACTCAAAAAACTTCCAAAACATCTTCACATTTCCCCCCAAACCCTAAAAAACCAAACAATGGCTGATAGAGAAGAGACAGAGAAAGAGACTCATTCTTCATCAATGGCTATCACTGTGCCTGTGGCCAGCAAGAAGAAGAACAACAACAACGAGGACATGATAATGGAGAACGAACTCCCAGTAGGTTTCAGGTTCAACCCCACGGACGACGAGCTAGTCACTCACTTCCTCCGCAACAGGAATCTCGGAAAACCAACCCCTTCCAACGCTGTCAAGGAATGTGACTTGTACGGCAAGAAAGAGCCTTGGGAAATCTGGGACATGTTTTCTGCCGTGGATGGATCACGCGTTGTTAGACAACTGTATTTCTTCACGAAGCTCAAGACCTACAACAATGGCAGACGCATTGACCGAAGGGTGGGTTCGGGTTCAGGTACGTGGAAAAAGGAACATCAGTTGAAGACTCCGGGCCTAGTAGGGGTTGAGAAAAGTAGGTTTTCCTATGAAAACAACGATGACAAGTCGTCGAAGTTGCCTTCTTCCTCGTCCTCGTCGGGACGAAATGGTAAATGGAATTTGATTGAGTACAAAGACTTGAACCCTCCAAATCAAGATGTGAGTATAGTTAGCTTTTGCCTATTCTTTCTTTCTTTCTTTGTTTTCAATTACTAAAAAATATATATATTTATTTTGGTAATGCATATTATCAAGATTAATGAATAAAGAAAAGATTGTGTCTAATTTTATTGTTTTTTTTTTGTCTTAATAAATTTGAAATCGATGTCGTTTAACTATTAATTGTGTTAATTTTATGCTCAACTATCAACATTACTGTTCTTGAAATTTTTTTATAATGAATTTTATATTACTTATCAGAAAAAGATTTAAGTCAAAATTGACACAATAGTAAATTTGTTCTAATTTTAAAGTTTAGGGGGTGAAATTGATACAATTAAATGTATGATGGAAAATTTTGAAATGACTAATTTATTTTAATGAATTTTGTTGTATTACTTATTAAAAAAAAAGGATTAAGTCAATATTGAAATAATTATAATATTGGTTTCAATTTTGTATAATTTCATATCTATTTTTTTATTTATTTTTCAAAATCAAGGTTGTTCAGCTATTAATTGTGTTAATTTTGTGGCTCCATTTTCAAGATTAATAAGTCAATTTTACTGTTCTTGCATTTATTTTAATGAATTTTATATTACCTACCAAACTTGCAAGATTAAGTCATTTTTACTGTTTACTACATTTATTTCAATGAACTTTATATTATGTATAAAAATAGATTAAGTCCATTTTATCTTTAGAAGTTGACTTGATTTTAAAATGTAATGGACAAAATTAACGCAATTAAAGTTGAGCTAATTTGAAAAGTTTTGATGAAATGGACACAATTGAATGTATAATGACAAATTTGACACAATTAAAGTTCACCCATTTTAATAGTTTTGGGACGAAATTGATACAATTAAATGTATGGAAAAATTAAAATTGCTACTCTGTTAAGTGTATTTGTAGTTTTTTTTTTTTTTTTTTTTGGGGCAGTGGGGGGGGGGGGAGGGGGTGGTGTGGATTGTAATTTACTTTGTTAATTTGTGATAGTTTTGTGGAGGTCTGAAATAGTTCATATATATGATGTAATAATTTTAGAGTTATTGTTTTCCAGTACCTTATCATTCTATAATTTTGTTCTGTGTTAGCTTCTTCTTCCTCGTTTAACCTTTTTTTGACACCTATGTATCATGGAAGAAATTCTGGGAATTTTAGCACATAAATAATTTTCAAGGGTTCTAAATCCTATACTTGTTTATTAATGAATGCTCAAGATTTTAAGTACTTTATGTCTATGATGCAGTACTCTATACCAGGGGATTCCAATCCAACTTTTGCTGACTTGATTATCTCTAATTTACATATTTAATTGCAGTCCAACGAGTATGTTGTTTGCCGACTGTCATATAGTGGAAAATGGAGGAATAACCATTGAAGATCTCCTGATGAGATGGCTGATGATGTCGATATGAATGATATTGGTGAACATTCTAACCTGATGCTAAATCAGAAACTCTGTACAAAAGCAATATGAGAAAAATAGGTAGGTTGAGAGATGACAGCAACTTGAACCAAGAAATTTCTTTTGTATCTGTTAGGATATCTCTATCTTTTTTGGTTGTGTGTGTGTGTGTGTGTGTGGAATTTCACATGAAATGTATCACAGAAATTACTGATCACTTTAGCTTACATTCCTTATATCCATACAAGTAAACTCAGTCACTAGACAGCTGGTGGAACTCAATCAGGGCTTCCTGGATTTGTACTAATATTGTTTGGGCAATGCATCGTGGCTTGGCGTGGCTTTTAAAGCAAGTGGTTTGTCATTTACCTCTTTGAGCTTGTTTATATATTTTTTTGGATGCTTTATTTATTCTTTTATCCTTTTATCTTTTAATTTACTTAATTTGAAATGGTCCAAAGCCTTCAAAGAAAGTTATGTAGATTGTAGCAAACACTAGCTTAAGTACTCAATTAAGCAAGTTTATTAGGTTGTTGAATGTGTGAAGTTTTGTTAGTAGTTCTATTAATCGAAACAATACATGTCTATATTTTAATGGATGTCTCGAAACATGACAGTGTTGTGATAATTGTGTTTGAATTCACTTTAAACAGACAATGTTGGTGTAATTGATGAAGGATGTTCATATATTCAGTCGTACCAAGTATTCAAGTTTTGGAACAACCTATTTGGTTAGTTTGGACTCTAGAAAAGTTTTCCTCTGTAGTACTTGTGTTTCATGAAAAGAGAATTTTTTTTTTTGTTTCACGTTTGGACTTTGGATGATTTAAAGTTGGGATAGCTGAATAGAAACTTTGGGGAAATATTGCATTATTGATTTGATGTCTAGCATGGATTTCACATTGGCATCCTTGATCTGTCCAGTAGTAGCATTTAAGTGACTCCTGATGTTCTGTTGGACATTTTAGTATAAAATTAAGGGCATCGTAAAGTTTTTCTAATTTTTTCACCAATGTGCTAATAAATAAAGAGTACAAAAGTGTAAGGTTTTTCTTCTGATATGCGTTTCTTTTATGTGATTTAATTTGAATTATATGCTGTGATGGCATTGAGTTGGTTATGGTGATTGTGGTTGTCACTAAATAATGCTATATAGGTCTCTTGGATGGCATGGAGGTGTTAATTTACTGAGGACATTTTGGGGAAAATGTTTTGACACAAAATTCTACTAATTTAGGATATTGTTAAGTTGAAAAAGTCAGTAGGGAAGGAGGAAAAACAGGGAAGTGGAAGTTTGGAATATGTGTTACCTCAAATCCCTTAGCCAGCTGATTTAGCCTATTCTGGGTGAAACAAATAAATTGCTCTGCTCCGATTTTGATTGGTTTGATTGAATTTGATCAGTTTCCTTGGTTTCTTCTTACAGAAGTTTTTTTTTTTTTTTTTTTTTTTTTTTTTTTTTTAACTTACACCACTTATTAAGCCATAGACTCATCAGTTTAGGTTTAGTCTCTTAATATGTTTCCACCATTTATAAAAAACAAAATTTTGTAGCAGTGACGATTTCTTCTTTAGCTAATCCTATATGACCCACTGACTATGTGATCCATTGTGTCCAACTTTAAACCATGCTGTGCAGAAGAACACTTCTTATCAAAAAGAGCAATTAGGAACTTAAGGAAAGTATTTATTTATTTATTTTTGTGTGTGTAATGATGTGGACTGATGCGAAAATCAAATGCATAACATGTATGATTTTGATGATGTGGCATGGTGACATGGCATGAGGGGGGGGTGACATGGCATAAGTGCCACATATGCCAAGTTTGTTGTAGTATTTGAAAATTGAAGGGAAAATTAGTTAGTGGCACATGCATATGCTAGATTTTAGGAAGTTGTTAGAAATTGAAGCTTTGTGCTTTACTAAATCAGGCATGTGATAAATATGTTAGTAGCAAGTGATAAACGTGGGTTAGTTATGGATGATGTCATCACCTATAATTAACTCTTAGGCTATAAATATCCATATACATGCATTGTTATAAAAGATAGATTTTTAGTAAATTTCAGTTTTGAGTTTAGATTGAGCTGTGAATTCCCTCTCTCTCTCTAGAAAACAAAAGTATTACATTTCTTGCATCATGGGCTTCACATCTTGTAAATTTTTTATATTGATTCTTGATCTTATGAGTAACTGCCCATACAATTTTTCCTGTAATTTTTTTTATTGATTCTTGATCCTATGAGTAATTGCCTATGCAATTGCCGCATCGCGTGGAGTCGATACTGATGTTCAAGAGGGCCATCCTATCAGACTCTTAGATCTTCTATGGAATTCCTGAAAAGCCCTGTATGAATCACCTGATGTTTGCCTACATTCAAGAAAGACATGGAGAAATTTTGCACACAAGTGTGGAGACATGGTTAGCCAGTTTCTTTGTTCTCTCATCCAAATTTTGTACATAGAATTTGGAAATGTTTGATCTCATGATTAAGTACACAAAGTCATTTGCACACGTGCATGCACACACACATCATTATATGTGGAACCTATTATGGAGACTTCATGGTGGCTGGTATTTTATAAATAGATCTTGTAAGTTTTTTTATCCTATATGACAAAGTTTCTTTTATCCTTTTAAGGGCTGCATATTACACATTACATAACTTTATGTTGTGATATTGAGTAGCCACCATATGAGATCAAACTTTCCATTTTATAGCAAAGATGATAGTCCTCGGTTATGTATTGGTCAACATGGAACCTGGTATTTCTTTCTGACCATATATGGTAAATTGCAGCCAGCTAGCCTACACTGTGCAGCACTAAAACTTCTGCCTCGGGCCAAAAACTCACTAATCAGAAAAAATAAAGTTTAAAGTCAATAATGCAAGTATAATTGAAAACTGCATTATTGAAAATTTAGAGAGTTGTGGTAATTGTACAAGTCTGCTTTATAAGTCAACATTATAAGCAGATTGCCACTAGTACATTCACGTTTACTCATTCAACTTTTTCCAATGTTACCCTATCATTTGATCAAAATGTGGAGCTAAGGAGAAGAGGATTTCTGATTTGGGGATAATTTTGAAAGTGAAAAGCTATTTACTTTGTATCCAAAACTGATAATAATTTGGTACAACCAAAAGGAGAATTTGAGCAAAAAGGGGATGAAAGGAGTACAGGTGTTCTATACTCATTGTATTGTATCGTTGTTGTTATTGTTATTATTATTTGAAGTGCAATCCCAAGTAACCTTGTAGAATAGGCTTGCATCACACTTCTTAGGCTGCCTCAGGGATGCATGAAAAGTTTCTTCTCGACCATGAGGAAGTTGCAGTGTTGCACGCCACCATGCCATAAGGCAAGTAGGTAGAATCAGTCAATTTTACCTATTGTTCTTTCATGCTTCATTCTCTCTCTTCCTTTTAGTTTTATGCAAGATTTTGCAATGTAGCCTTATATGACAACAATCAAAGAAAGGAAAAAAGGAAGGAAGAAAGAAAGAGAAAGCTTTTTTTATACATATAACGATTTGACATATAAATCTTTTCTCTTCTAAATTCATAAGAAAGATGTCCTACCTTAATTAGTTGTGATTTCACTTTTACATTTGATGACAATAATCACAGTAGTCTATAGTTTTGGGGTTCATAATTATGACTGTCAAACTCTATAGTTTTCATTGCATGTTTAGGTTCATAGTTTTCCTTGACTGTCTGCCTAAAAATTGTAGCATATATGCGAGGATTTCATACTTGAAAAATTTTCCTTTAGTAATTTATACTTTTAGTTGATCTTTTTCATGGGCTGTAATAAATATCTTAGGAAGATACTTTTGCTACTGGCTGGTACTTTGGTGGTGCAGCATATGACTACCTTATAATTTACTCTTCTTAATACAATTGTCCTGATCATCTATTAAGTAGTGGAGGTTGGGGTCATTGTTTTAATCTCATACGTGTGTTTGACTTGTTTACCTGTAAAGAAAAATGATCTTTGTAAACTATCAATTATGATTTGTGGACTTGAGCATGAGTATTGTGTATCAATTTTGACACAAAAATGAGTGTTTTTTTTACATGCATCCATGCTTCTTATTTTCTATATTTTGTTAAGGAGTTACATTTTTTTCTTGTAATCTTTTGGAGAGATTTTGTACACACTCAAGTGTACATTGTTTTATTAAAAATCTTATTTGCACTCATCGGATACCTTGATCTTTTTCCTGTTATGTTTAATGTGGATAATGTGGAAGGAGCAAAATAACTGTACTTTTGAAGATATGGACAATCCAAAGAATCAATTGGAATCGTTGCTAATTCAAACTCTTGGATTGTTTCCGTGTGTGGTGTCTTACAAATAGTAACACCAGTCAAGATTTCATAAAATCACTTAAATTTTGTGCATAATTCTTTTGTAATTCTTTAAGGTTATCGAATGATCATCATCATTTGTTATTGCTTGTAGACAAATGTTTTTACTTTTATATATATATATATATATATATATATATGCGTCTATGCTCGCATGTGCGTGTGTATATGCTTATTTCTTTGTGTAATATATACACATACACATTATTATCCCCGCACCTGGTCTCCTTTATGAGGTGAACCAAGGTTCGAATCTCCCTCTCCCACTTGTTATCACAATTGAATCATCAAAAGAATAATGTGTTGGGAGTGTTTCTTTCATGCAAAATAGTAGAATTTAAATATTAAAAAAAAAAAAAAAAAAAAAAAAACACTTATGTAAGAATAATGGAAGCAAACACTAGTGTTTTGTCTTGATATGGGAGTGGTTGGACACTAAAACAACAGCTTTGTAAAATCTAGTCACAAACTCTTTGTGTGTGTGTGTGTGTGTGTTGTTATCTGTCAACATGTATGTATAATGTGTTAGCATGTTCTTGAAAAACGTATCTCAGTTATATATTAGTTTCTTGGTAAAAAAAATTATAACCATTTCTGCAGTGAATGAAAGTAATTTTTTTACCAAGTCTTAAAATGACTGTCAAAATAAGGGCGGAGATGGGTTTCATGTATATAAGCGTCTGATATGCTGATATCAAATAGAAGTGTCCTGCAAATCATATGGTTATTAGGTGACTGCTATGTTTTGGTGGAAAGTGAGTGCTGGGATTTTTAGCTGGAATATTGGAAAATGCTTTATGTCATGAAGTGCTTCATTGTGACTGGAAATATGGCATTAATACTTGTAGATGAGTGAATTACGCATGTCATACATATATGAAACATGACAGACACCAACTCTCCACAAATTCTGTACAGCATTCAGATGTCTCCTTCATGTATTCATCAATTATTATAAGGTATCTTGCAGAATGAAATATGGGATTATATTTTTAAAGTTCTATATTAAAAAAATTATTCTCATCAATCCCCTGGTCTGTATGGCTCATCTGGTTGTCTAGTAAAACATGGAATCTTCAAACAGCTGTCTGACTCAGCTTTTAATTAGATATCAATTCATTGCATTTCTTTTTTCTCCTCAGCGCTTAAAATGGCATGATGATGTATCAATATTCAATCTTTGTTTTTCAAATGTTCTTTCAGTCATCATTTAAATAGCACCATTTCCCTCTAATTATTTCAAACAACTTTGAACTTGACTCTTTGTACTGCCATCTAATTTAAACACCAGGTTTTCTATTAATTTGACGTAGATGATGCGTAACTAATAAACAGATATCATAAAACTTAAGACAATTCTTGCCCTTATGGGTAATAACATTATTAGTTTCTATGTACGGTTCAACAAATTATTTCCATACCATCTTATTAAATACACACATGAACACGCACATGCACACACTATATCTGATTAAGATTTCCAAAAGTAGCTGAAACTTACCATACACTTTATGAGAATTGTAATGGATTGCGTGTATATGACTATGGCAAAAACCATTGATATCTCTTCCGTAGTCCGACATCCCTTTTTTGTTGATACTTGATATTCAGGTTTAATATGAAATGGGTAGGTGCTCTGGTATTTTCATTTGATCTATATGCAGTGCCTTATCGCTGGTGTGTTTATTTCATTCTCCTTTATGTGTGTGATTTATCTATCCCTTTTGGTGTCTGTTGCACCCTTTAATGGAGAAGCACAGACACCAAAATAAAAGTTTCATTAGGCTATGTAATGTCAATGAGAACCAGTTTTATGTCTCCCTATGTTTGCATTGAGGAAGCACTGTGTGCCTAAACAATTAGTAGAAAACAAATTTTGATGAATAATTACTCTCAAAGTCATAGCTTTAAGTTCTTTTGAGGTTTTGAGTTTATGGACTTAAACTGTATGCCTTCCTTAAAGATTTATTGAAATTTTTTTTTACTATATTACGCTTTGATTTGAAATATGTCCATCATTTGTTTGTCGGAAGTTTCTGCAAAGGAAATCGATCCCACTATTAAAATCTAGGTTTTAAAATGGAATGGATTCTTGTTGTTTTATATCTAATTCTTTGATATACTTTGAGATCTATCTGACATTTTAGATGGATGTTAATAACCATGTCATACAAATCTTTATTTTCCTTTCAACTTAAATGCAATTGATGTCAAACAGATTATTTTAATGTTCTAAAAACAAGTTGTGTAATGTCTTGAGGAAAACAACAGAATGTAGCATACATTATAGTTTCTCTTCTGATAGTGCTCCACCTTTATAAAATAAGGGATTTCCATTCTCTATCCCTTAGGTGAAATTTCTTTTGATGTAACTTATGAACTAGATGCATTTTTTAAAGAGTCCAAAGTCAAAATAGCCAAACAAGAATTTAAATTTATTGATATTAGCAGAAAAATATTTTAAAGCTAAAGGTTTGTTAACTATCTTTGACCTCCTATTAGGTTGCTAGATGTTTTCCCTTTAAAAGCTTTAGAGGGATTAGCTAATTTAAGAAAAACCTTATTGGATTTTTTTGTTATTTTGGTTTTTTCTAGATAAAGTGAATATTTTCTTTTTGGTTTCTGTCTTTTCTTACATGTTCTATGGAGATACTTTTTTACATCATTATAATCTTTTACAGGGAATTTATTTCTTGTAATATTTTCTAAAATTTTGATAATAATTTTTTTCTTTACTTACATTGACAATTGTGTAAAGTTTCTCTCTTAAGTTCACCGACTTGTTTTGATTTATTTCCCATTGCCTAGAGTGATGTTCTTTTTGTCTTCGTCTAGCTGCTTGCCAGTGCTTCTCACAGCCCCTGCCAGGGGATTTCACTGCAAATGACAAAACCTTTTGAACTCGATTTCTATTTCCTCTCCTCAAACATTTTCCCACTATCTTCTCTGATATATATTCATTTTTTAATTCTGTCCCTGCTTGTCATTTTTTGTTTACATAGATGTCCAGAGCTCTTGGAGCACCTGACGATTCTCCCAGGTGTGTGTAGTCCATCCATCCTGCACACAAGTCATTACAGGGAATAATCCCTTAGGGCTGACCCCTAGATGCTTGTCTTGTTTCATCCATCTTTCCATCCTTATTCTATCCCTATTCAATATATATAGCACACTTATCCCTTGTAGATATTAGCGTGTTAAATGCAATTTTTTACCATTGTTTGCTAGCTTTAGCTTGTAGAGAATAATGCTGTTTGCACATTTATTTCTACGAGATGCATTCAAACATCCCATATAACATGTGGTTCCATCTGATATCAAAGTCTATGTGCAAGCCACACGTGGCGCGTTAAATACAAATGTTGCACCAATCTCAACTAACTTAACCTTTTAAAGTAGTTTTTTTTTAACATATTGAACACTTGTAGTAAACTGTGCATGCATATGTCCTATACCAGTTCGGACATCACAAGGTTTGCCCTTGATAGGTTAGAGTTGATTGTTTAATATGACTTTATTAAGAACAAGGTTTCTTAAGTAGAATTCTTTTTTTCCCTGCAATTAGTATATATGATTAGTCTCAGCACAGGGTAGAGTTGATTGCTTGGTGTACTTCAATTAAGAATGCCATTAGATGGTTGTTATAATGCAATTTTTTCTTCTTCTTGCCATCTGTATATATAATCCATTGATGTTTGCAGTCTTTTGTTATTGAAAAAACAATATTCATAATTTTTCGTTTGGCTTTAGAATATTTCATGAAAACTCTTCCCAAGAAAGTTCGAAGCCTGTGGTTTTTGAAGAATGCTAATCAATTAGTAGCATGGTTTCACCATGATCTGGTTCAAAGAATAACATGTTTGTGTTTGGATGAGCTATTTTGTTTATTGTGTTAAAGTACAGCTGTAACTTGAAAATTTGATGACTAAGTTTCAGGATGAAAATAAGCCCATCCAAATAGATGCTTAAGAATCCAATGTTAAACTCCTGTACCATGGTCAATCAAGAAAATGTCAAATCTAATGCTCTATGTTCTTCAGGACCTAGCATATTGAACAGAGACAAAGGCATGCAAGTTCATCCTGAAGTGCAAAAAGCCATTGAAAAGGCAAAAGTAAAGTTTCTTCCAGCTGAAGAAGCCATCAATTTTATACCTGGCACCAAAACAAGACAGGTTAACCACAGTAATTGGGGTACTCCATCTGTTTCTGTATCCAAGAGGACTATTGCTGTGGCTCAGAATGTCACTTCTAAGTGTCATCCGCTGACAAAAAATACATGTTTTGGTTCTACTGCTAAACGGCTAAAAACTATTGGACTGGAAGATAGACCTGGAAAACCAGTTGCTTCTGCTGTAAATGCTAAACCAAATTCATGTAATTTCGAATCCCCCTTCTGTAGATAGAAAACCAAATAATAGTGGTGTTATTAGGCCTAAACAGCAAGGGTTGGGACTAAACATGTCAATTGTACATTTGTGTCATTTACCATAATCTCAATGTATTGTTAAACAATGCAGCAATATGCTTGATAAGTTGCACGAAGACCTTGCTTATACAATTAACTAATGAATATTTATGTAGGTGGTACCCTTTCCACAGGTGCTGCTCTCAGTAATCTTGAGATTCAAGAAAGAAATTCACCAATGATTATGTCAAACTATTGGAAATATCCTCCAAATGGACCTTCTTTAGAAATTGTTTGGAAGTGAGTATCTACTCCCTCATGCTGTGATATCCTTATCTTTTTTTCTCAAATATTTTTGTTTATTTATATCTATTAAATGAATACTGAGAATAAGGGGATAGTTGTTTCTTCATCATAATTGACTGGCATCAAATTAGACGAGTCTACAAAATTAATGCTCCTTTTACATTGGCCAGTGCTGCTATATATTGTAGTTTAATCATCACTCAATCATTCATTCATTTTATTTTTTAATCTGATAAATCACAGTCCATAGTTCTTGCCCTTAAAGTTCTCAGAAGGATGGAATCCCTTGGATAATGTTTACTGAAGCCTTGAGAATATGGAGTCATCTGAGTGAATTTCTATCTTGTCTCACACACACACACTTATACTTAGATTGCATCTATTTATGTCTGTGTTGTGCATCAGCAACCCATTTTGCCACTTTGTAGTTGAATGGAAGCTAAACCATTTTATGGCCTGGAGACATACACTACCACACATTTTTTTGTCTTTAGAATCCATTTATTGAGACTGCCTCGATTATGTTGTTGCTAGCAAATGCCACTATTTTTGGTTTTGGATCTGAGTTGAAAAAAAGGATATGTTTGAATGCAGTGATTCTCTCCATGTAGTCAATAAACTCAACTTTGTGCTGTGGTGCATAATTTATAAGATGAGTTGAATGTAGAACATCTTGGAAATTGATAGGATTTGGACCTTAAAATTTATGGATTAATTCAAAGTATCTAAATTTTTACACTCTCAGTTAGTGCAGGGAAGTGTGGCTGATGTTATATACCTTTGCTCAACCAAGAAAGAAAAAGCTTGTTTGACTGATAGTTTATAGACTTAAAATAAGAATAAAAAGACTGATACTTTATAAACTTGTTCTACTATATATGGCCCATTAGATGGTGAGCTTTGTTAATTGTTGTAACTTGATGTGTATTTTTGAAAGATGGAACTTTAGACGGTGAGTCTTCTTTTTTGGTAGGAAGGGGCAAGTATACTCTTCCACTCTATACAGGCAGGGTAAGACCATGGACAAGCCCAATGATGGAATTGCTTAGGAATTTGAATGGGAGGCCACTAAAAATTGGAGAGCATTATTAAGTAGCATATGAAATTCAAACCCTGTGTTACCGACTTACTTATAAGATATTGATTGTGCTTGCAAGTTGCTTTTTCCAACTATGTATATGTGAAAAAGTAAAATTTTATTTTTCCAATGAGGTCAATGCCATAATCTTGTCTATTCTTGGTAAAGTCTATTCAATAACAGAATTTGAATTCAAATGCAAGTTTCCATTTGTAAAGTCAGCTATGACCTTTTTCAACACCATTAACCTTGACAAGCAGCTCCTTCTCACTGGATGGACCTCTCACCTACTTGTGAAGTTCCCTTTT
>JARYZH020002662.1:0-14413 GCA_030021035.2 Notholithocarpus densiflorus
GTAGCAAGTTGTTATAAATTCTTTATTGTCAAATATTTTCTCTCTCCTCATCCTTTTCTCAAGAATTCTCTCTCTCCTTTATCTTCTTTTCTCATTCGCTGTCTCCCCTTTCTCTATGTCTCCTTTGTCTCTTGCTTTCTCTCCTCCCTCTCTAGCCCTTTCTCTTAGACCTTGCCACCACTTCCTCCAAGGTGTAGATCGATGGTTGTGGTAGTGGTTGTTCATTGTTTTGCTCGGCTTCATTTTGGGTATGTGGTTGTTTCAATTTGCGTATGTGATTGTTTTGATTTGGGTTGATGGGTTTATGGTAGGTGGTGGATGGGTTTGTTGTTTTGGGTTTGAGTCGGATTTCGGTGGGCTTGTGGTTTTGGTGGTGGCTATTGATTGTGGTGTGGTGGTGGCAATTTTGGTTGTTATGGTTGGCAGTATGACTAATTGTGGTGGTGAGGGTGGTTTCAGTTTTCGTTGTGTTGGTGGCTGAGTTTCAGGGATTGGGTTAATCTGGGTTTGGGTGTTGGGCAGTAGATGGGTTGTTTTGGGTGATGCGTGGTTGAAAAAGAGAGACAAAGAGGAAAAGAGTCTGATTCAAAGAAGAAGAGAAATGAGAGAGCGATCAGATAGTTTTATATTTTTTTATTGGGTAGTTTATATTATTTTATTGGGTTATATGTAAAAATAAGAAATGCGATGTTGGATGTATTTTTAAATGAGTTGGTAAAATATATAAAAATAACTTTTTAGAGTTAAAATAGGTATTTTTTTTAGGAACCTAAATGCGAATGCTCTAAACGTAGCAACCTACTACAGCAATTTTCTAAAAGAATTTAGCAATAGCAACCCGGTTGTTGCTTCAATTTGGTAATTGAGGGGTAAAATAACTTATTTGGGGTTTTACCTACCTGCTCTTTAGCATTTATAGTGCTAAAAGGCCAAATTGCTATTTTTAACACCTCAAATACTAAAAAGCATTTTGCAATGATGGTGCTATATCTAAAAATTTTTGCAATCTGTGAACAGTAAACTCCTATCTTTAAGAGAACATTGTAACTCCAAAGACTATTTTTTATTCATTTTTCTCATTAAAAAATTGCTTTCTCTCCTTTTTTTTTTTTTCCTCTCTTCAGCCTTCTCCATTTTCTACCCTCTCTCATTCTCTCTCTCTCTTTTTTTTCTCTTGCCTAGCCCTTTTCTCCCTCCCTCTTGACTGAATTGACGAATCCACTAAATCCAAAGTTTGAATCAGGTTTGTGGTGGAGATGGCAGTGGAGATGGTGAAACCACCAAACCCAAAACATCGAAGATCCATTGATTTCTTTGGGGTTGGGTTTTATTGGGATGGTGGAGGGATTGATCTGTTGTGGCAAGTTGTGATGGTTTAAAAAAAAAAAATCAAATTTGCAGCAGGCTATGGGTGTTTGTGGTGGCTGGTTGTGGGTGTTTGTGGTAGTGGGTGGTGGGTTGCAGCGATTTTGTGGCTGTTTGTGGTGGTTGTTGAGGTGAGTATGTGGTGGTTGTTGAGGTGGGTTTGTGGAGGTTGGGCTTTTTAAAAAGAAATTAGAGTTGCTATCAAGGTTGTCAAAATTGGGATCTTACGTAAGATCGTTGAAGGTAGATGGGATCGTAGATCGTAGGATCGGATCGTGAATCGTAAGATCCTACATATTTTCATATTTAAAGCGAAAAACACGTTGATAATGGCTTTGTATGTTTGTTTTGTATGTTTGTTTTGTTTTTTTGTTTGTTTTGTTTTAATTTTAGAAATGGCTTTGTATGTTGAATAATCACGTAAATTATAAATTCTTCCATAAAAAAAACTTAGATTTGCATCATATGATGTAATTTGCATGTCATACATCGCTAAGTCTATACCAACGAAACATATATATTTTAGTTTTGACTCAATGTATCTAAAAAGTTTAATAAATGTTTAATTAGCAACCAAATACCAAAATATTTATCAAAACATATGGAAATATTTTCCAAATTCTAAGTTCCAAGTTTGAAATTCAAAATAAGTTCGCAAATGGAAACTAACTAACTACAATATAAAATCTAAAAGTAAGATGAATATTACGGTGAAGTGCACATTTAATTATTCCTATTCTAAGGTTCTTATAACCAGCGTCCTAAATTCCTAATCATCATCATCCATCTCATCATCTATGTAGACATTATATATTTGTATACTAGAGTTGCAAAAGACATCAAGATACAATTTCACACAAAATTATTCAAGTTATACTTCTCAGCAACAATTAAAGAGCATGCTAAAAAAAAATCAATCAATCAATATACAAATACAAGCATAACTGATAAAATTATATATAAAAAAATATTTTAGTAATATTAGAACACAAATTAGTATATTGACCAAAAAAATTTAACAAAATTATAGCTTAAAAGACAGCAAAGCCAATATCAAATTCTTCATTTAGAAATGATGAAATACTCCTTCATTTTGATTACAAGTGAACTAGAAACTAGAAAACATTTGCTTAGGTTAACATAATTTTATAAAATAAAAATAAAAAGTCATACCATTACAACATGAAAAAAAAAAAAAAAAAACTTCATCAAAACAAAAAATTTATCCCATAAAAAAAAAAAAAACCAAAAATTTATGTTTTTGGTAGGATCGGTAGGATCCCATACGATCCTATGATCCTAGCTATACGATCCTACATGATCCTACATACGATCCTAGCATTTTTACGATTTCAGTGCGATCCTACACGTTTTGGTGAGGTGAGATCGTAAAATCGTGCGATTCTACGATTAAAATCGCGATTTTGACAACCATGGTTGCTATAGTTTTTTGGTGTGTTTGATATGATTTTTTTTTTTTTTTTTTGGGACGATGAGATTATGGTCATGGGTTTGTGGTGGCTGGTTGTGGGTGATTGTTCTTACCTAATAGAACAGAGAGACAGGGAGGAAGAGACAAAGAATAAAGTAAAAATTAAAAATAATAATAAAGAAAAAATATTTAAATAAAGTGCTAAAAAAATACAACCATGGATTCTGGGTGTATTATAAAGTAGTGTGTTAAAATAGATAAAGTAAGTTTTTGAGAGGTTAAAAGTTAAAAATTTTACTTCCATCACTGCTAGGGCTTATTATGTAATTTCATTAGGGGATGTCAAATGTTTTAAAATCTGTAATATCTCACAAAAATTAATAATAGTAAAATAAAATATTGTTGCACACCGACAAAATACTGAAACAGTGAATTAAAAAAGAGGAGGACGAAGACAAAAGTTTAACACGAAAAGCGGATGGCCTTTTTCCTTTTGCTAAGATAATGAATAATTAACTTAACTAAACTACTCCAATTAACATCAAGTATTTTCATATCTCCATTACACTATCCATGGCCGTTTACTCATCGTCGTCATCTTCAACCTCTGGCCGGCTACATGATGTGTATATTAGTGTTCAACATGAAGATCCCCGAAAGTACATCACAGACATGATAGATAAATCTCTGATCACGCGTGGAGTCCCCACTTTCAAAGACAACAAGCAACTTCGAAGAAGGCAGAAAGGAACAGAAGTTGGGAAAGAGTTGCAAGACGCTATTGGGATGTCAAGAATTTCCATAGTTTTGTTCTCTAAAGAGTACGTTTCATCAAGTTGGTGCCTTGAAGAGCTTGTGCTGATCTTAGGGTGCAGGAAGAAGTGGGGGCTAATTGTGTTGCCCATATTCTTTGATGTGGATCCCTCTGATATTAGAAAACAAAGAGGCTCTGCTGCTAAGGTAGTAGGCATACAAAGGCTTGGAAGCTTTTGGCGAAGAAGATGGACAGCTGCTCTTACAGAAGCAGCAAACTTGTGCGGCTGGGATCATCGAGCTTCCAATGGGTATTCTTTTCTTTTCCCTCTAGTTGGATTGATTTTACTGTATAGAAAATGCTATACATGTTTGTTTAAAATTGTAAATAACATGACTTTCGACATCTTTAGATTTTTTTTAATATTTGATTTGAACAGTGAAATAATTCAATTTCAATTGGAGAAGAAGAAGATGCAAATGCATTTTGTTATTTATTCTTTTTGCAATTAAACAAACTTTTTCAAGAATTTGATAGCTTTCCTTTCTTCACTGTTTTTTATTTTTATTTTATCTTTTTTGTTGCTCAATTATCTTTCTTCACTATTAATTTATCAGCAATGCAATGTCACATATAAGAATTTTACGACTTTTCTCACAATTTGTTAAGGTAGCAAACTATGATCAGAGTAACATCTTTGTTTTTTAATGTAACTCTACAATTGTCAAATATGTTGTGCCATTGCCCATTAGACTTTATGTTAATTCATAGTAGCTAGAAGCGTAGAATCAGTTTCATTGCCACTTACTTTGTGTCAAGTCTAATTTGGTACTCATGGATGTTTCTTGTGCTCATAATTTTCATGTTGATGACAAATTGACAATATCATCCAGGATTGAGTCTATGCTAGTAGGTAGAGTTGTTGAAGACATCATAAACAAACGAATTCCGACAAATCTGATCATTTCCATCTATCCTCTTAGATATGATATATGCCATGAGTACCTAAAACTCTTCTTGCAAGTTGGGTCGAAAGATGTCATCATTGTAGGAATATGTGGGCCAAGAAGAATGGGAAAGACAGCAATTGCAAAAGCTATTTATAATCAGATTTTTTATACTTTCGAAGGTAGCAGCTTCCTCAGCGATGTTGCACAAAATTCAAAGCAGCCCAATGGCCTAGTTTACCTACAAGAAAAACTCCTGTCTGATATTCTATCAGAAAGAGATATAGCAATAGCAAATTGTACCAGAGGAATGGATATAATTAAAGAAAAATTATGCTTTAAGCGGGTTTTAATTGTTCTTGATGATGTGGATGATTTGGAACAATTGTATGCACTAATTGGAAGTCGCAATTGGTTTGGAGTGGGAAGTAAAATCATCATTACGACTAGGAAAGTTCATCTGCTAAATGTGCTTGGAGTGGATCAGATACTTTTGGCTCAAGGGCGTCCTCTACCACCGAATATAGAGGTAAGTATGTCTTTGATGAAATCAATATTTTTTCGCATGTTGGAAAAATCTAATTGGATTATGATGTATAGGACATTTGGGAGAAATACCAGCAAAGTTGTCACATAGTTGCAGGGTTTCAAGAGTATATCCAGTCCTTATATGACACGGTACAGTACTAATAACACAATTAATCTTAACTTTTAATTTGTGAAAACAGCAAACACTTAATTTCTTCTTGTTTTTTATCCCCTTATTCATATGGTGTTTCGCTCCTTCATTTGTAGAGAAATGACAGAGTGAGATATCTTGAAAATTGTTTACTCAAAGAGCGTCAGGAGAATGCCGTTCAGGTACTATTTTCTTACAAGTCTATGGTCACCAAAAATATAAATAAATAAATATATATATATAAATATATATATATATATATAAATATATATATATATATATATATAAATTCAGAGCTCAATATGAAGATATCATGCCTTTATATGCAAGACAGATTTATCATGTTAAATACTGTGTGAGATATATTTTTAATATTCCGTTCAAGTATATGAAAAAATTAGAAGAAAAGTAAAGGAGGCAAAGAGTAATTAATGACTGAAAGTGAAAGAAATGCATGGATATCATGTGTAGGTTTATAGAAGCATACATCAAGGTGAAGCCTTTGTGGTTACATCTTTTACTAGTACACTTTCTGTATAAAACTAGGCTAATCCTTGCATAACTCAGGAGTATATAATTCAATTTGGTTTATTTTATGTGCACTGTAGGTTAATAATAATGGACTGGTAGTGGTAGGTATGCTTAATCACGTTATAACCAAAAAAAAAAAAAATAGAAGAAAAAGAAAAAGAAAAAAGGTATGCTTAATCACGTTATAAAAACCATCAATATATAAATTTGTGCTTAAACAGGTTAACACATTTTAGAGGCAGGAAGAGACTTCTTTTCTCACCTCCAGCTTGTGGAGTTGTACAGTATGTCGTATATCTGTTATGTTATAAGGAAAATCTGTAGCAAACTCAAGGCTATGGTCTAATAATTGCAGGCACCACCTACTGGATGACGTTATGCAGATAAATGATTGATCAACTCTCCAATGATGACACTGGGAATTAGGCAAGAGGAGACACGAAGCATTATGAGTTTTTAATTTTATTATTATTATTATTATTATTATTATGATGCTATGGCAGTATGGCTAATGAAAGTGGGCATTGGTTAAGTTAAGCGTTAGAAAGCAAAGATTCATTATTGTGCAATGAGCTTGGTTGGAATTGTCCCCATTCCCCAATGGTGGCGCTGCTGCTTCTTTTTTTGCTCCTCCTCAAATTGGTAAAAACGTCCAGTCACATACTAGCTTTACCTTGTACTTGTGGGTGTGGGTGTGGGTGTTAATAATTTCGTGAAATACCCACAAAAATAAGTTTGATGTAGGTAACTAGGCCCCTTTTTTCTTTTTTACAATTTCCCATATTAGCCCATACAAAAATTTCTGTTTATTTTAGCAAAGAACTTACTTTTTCTATTTTACATACTTTTCAAAACACTCTACATTAAATTATCTATTTTACACTATATTTTATTAAAATTAAATATCAATTCTTTTTAATTTTTATAATTATTTCTCTTTCTTCGCACACAACAACTATTATCCACTCTCTTCCTTTATCCTCCGGATATATAAAGAAATAATAAAAAACTAGATGCAAAATGAATAGTGTTAGTGTAAATCTATACGGTTACTGTAGCAAACTTGTAAATTTACACAATTATACACTAATTGGTGTGGGTCAATTTTAGAAAAAAATAGTGTAAATTTTACACATTTTTTTGTTGTACACCCACTAAAAAATAAAAAATAAAAAATAAAACAAACAAAAACAGATCTAACACTATCATCATCCAACACAGGTCAACACTATCATCATCTAATGCTATCAGTAGATCTATTAGATGAGCAAGATGAACACTTTCTTATTGTTCTTTCCCAAAGTCTGTCCAAATCAACATAATATTTGCAAAAATAACACCTAGCAAAGAACATATGAATCTGTCAAAGAACATAACACCTAGCCAACACCCAACAAAGAACGTAGCACCCAACTAAAACCCACAATCCCTCACATAGAACACCCAGCAAAGAACACCTAGCAAAACTAACAAGCCCTCATCTTAAGATCGCGGTGGAGAACGTTGTAGGAGAGGCAGTGAGCGATGTTGTGGGTGGCCAAGCAAAGTTGAGGTGGACGAGTTACCAAACGACAATTGGCACCTCCACAACCACCAAATGTCACCGATACCTAAGCTCAACCTCTATGGCCGAAACTTGAGCTATAGTGTTGGCATGGATAGATGCAAGCGACAATGGGTTCAGATATTTCCAGTGTCAATCTCTCAACACACGCTCTCTTGATTATTCGTGATTTGGGTTCTTCGATTTTTGGGTTTCATTAGTGATTTTTGGTTGGGTGTGTAGATACCGCAATTTGTACCTGTTAATAAATTTTGGTCCCCAGCCCCAATGATGAGCTTAACATATATCAACTAAGGGTAATTAAAGAATTCACAATAGTTTGGAAGTAATCACAACTCAAAAGTGTTCAAATCGCTTTGAAATCGATATTGAAAAATGACTTTTGCTCATTGTTTTGACCATAACTTTTGATCCACAAAGAAATTTTGAGTGACATTTGTTTCATTAGAAAGTTGACATCCTGAGCTTCAATTTAAACATAAATTGTGCCTAATTTGGACTTATTTTGAGTGAGTTATGATTGTTTTAAGTTGAGCTAATTAGGCAGTCCGATTTCACTACAAAAAAAATGCCTATTAGCGACCAAGAATTTTTGACGGACACAAAAAGCCCTCTCAAAAAATATTTTTTGTGATGGCAAAATAAAGCCCTCGCAAATACTTGATAAAATGTGAAATATTTGTGACCAACAAAAAAAGCTGTCGCAATTATGTGTTATAGCCTTACAAATGCTAATATTTTGGACGTAAATTTTCCCTCCATATTATTTGCAAGGGACAATTAAAAATTTCTCGCAAAAAGTGTATTATTTGTGACGGTTAAAAAAATGCTGTCACTAATACTAAACTATTTGCGAGGGCTAAGATCGACCTTCACAAATAATTATTAAAATATAAAAAAATTTGGAGAAAAATGTTCCCACCAAATTATTTCCGAGGGACAATAAAAATTCCTTGCAAAAAGTTTATTCTTTGTGAGTTAAAAATATACCCTCACTAATTCTAAATTATTTGCGAAGGCCACAATTGGCCTTCGCAAATAATCATGAAAATATTAATTTTCTTTGGAGATAAAAATTATTCTAAAATTCAAAGAATGTAATGATTAGTGAAACATAAAGTGATAGGAAATTTGTATTCAAAATTATGCCTATTAAAATTCATAATATCTTGTTTTTCATCTCTGGTTTTCAATTAGGCCACCAACTTATAGATGGTTTGCTCAAATTCTTTAAAACCTTTGGACTCAGCTTGACTTTAAACTTCATAATTCTAATTTATCCATCATTTTCTATCTGTGTAATTAACCACTACAAGAACTACATGATCACTTCTTTGGAAAGTTGCATGAACTAGACTATAGTAAAAATGTTATTTACATATCCACAACACATATAGCAATCAGTGATTGCCAATCACTCATAGTACTGGGAAATAAGATGAACAAAAAAAAAAGCTCAGTTTTAAAATCAGTGCAAGGCAATTAAGTGGTGAGAATTGGGTCGCTAGTCACAAGCCATCCTAGTCGCCAACCTGGTACAAGCCACCTCTTTGATATGGACCCTAGTGTGAGAACAGGCACTATTGATCCAAATACTCCCATTGGCACAAATGGATTAGTTCCAAAAGTGAGATGGTGATAAACTTCATCCGCAACCACAAGAATTCCCAGCTTTCTTGCTGTCCCTGCAATCTAAAATTCAAAAAATCAACCACCACTAACATTAACACCCTAATTACCCAAAAAAAAGAAAAAAAAAAGTTTTACTTATGAAAACTCACGCTTATTGCTTTCTAAACCATTAAATACACCATTGTGTTACATGTAAGTAACAAGATCATATGAGAGTATAGCAAAATAAACTAAAATTTAATCGTTGTTTCGCCACTAAAAGCTTTAAGTCATTCTTATTATGAACTTGTACATATTTTGATATTCTCAAAACAAATTTGACTCTACTTCCAAATAGACATTGGCTCAAATGATAAAGAAATCAGGTAAGGAGGTAAATTTTTAATGCTATTTTTTGAGTTGATTGCAGTTGATATATTAAACGTCAATGCCCTTGCTAATAACCTCCATGTATCCAAGAATTTTGATCAAGCTCAAATATGCGGTTTAAATTGTCCATCACTCCATTGTCCCTGCCTCCCTAGTTTAAAGTGCATGTCTGAAACAAAATAGATATACAAGCATGAAGGGGACACATTCATAAAGCCAACAATAGTATCTCTTTCAAAAAAAAAAAACTTCAAGCTCAAACAGAGTCAAAATAAATAGTATAATCACATATTAAACTCAATGGGGTCAATGAGAGCATTCTATACTTTTAGGGTAATAATCTTAGAGAATTAAGAAAGAGAGCAAGAGAGATAACTGCCCGTACCTTATCTGTAACTAAATTTCTATTTCAATAAGCATCCTTAGTATTATGCACACGAATGACTAATCTGAATGAAGCCACATACGGTGATGGAGTGGAGGCTGTAAGCCTTTGAAGTCACTCGATTATCATATTCTCAACACCACTCCTACTCCAATCTATATCATCATCCTCATTTTCCTCTTGCAGCACATTTGCATTACAGTGTAAATTTTCTTCTTCTTGGTATGGCTCTTCTTCATCTGATGGCATTTCATAAAGGTTTCGTGGTTTGGTTTCAATCACAACATTCCATGTGGGATCTTTTATTCCATTAACATAGTAAACTTGAGTTGCTTGACATGCTAATACAAATGGCTCTACGGTTTTCAACTTTCGTGATGTATTAACAATAGTGGTTCCATGCCGATCTCTCTTATAACCAATTCCTTCACGAGATACATCATACCAATCACATTTAAACAACACAACTTTGTTCCCTTCGGTATATTGAAGTTCAACAATGTCTGTTAGTTGTCCATAATAAGGCACATTGCAACTTTGATCCTCCCCTCTCACCATAACTCCATTATTTTGTGTTCTTTTACTTTCATCACATTGATTTGTATGAAATCTGAACCCATTAACATTGTAACCTCGATAAAAAATAGCCCTTTTCTCAGGGCCCCGAGCTAATGAAAGCATATGCCCATCAACTTGCCTTGTATTATATAAGTTGGTGATCTACAATAAAACGTAAATAAGGTTAAACTCAAGTTGTAGTGGTTAAAATATAAACAAACATACATTTTCAAAATAAATTACTATCTTACTCTTTTTTCAAACCACGCAATAAATTCTTGTCTATGCACCCTGTCAATGTCGAGAACACCTGCATTTGTAAGGATGTTCTTATGTTCTCTGTGCACAGTTAAATATCCTAATCAGTTTTAATATCATATTATGAGAATATCAAAGAAGTAATTTTTGTAAAGATCATCTTACTCAACAAATCGATCAGCGTCGACACAATTTTGAAGGACATAAAATGTTGCTGCATTGTGAAGATCATCATTCAACTCACACCTTATTACTTTCCCTAAATGTCGTCCAGGTGTTGAGAATATGGACAATTGAGAGGTATTTGCACATGCGGAAGTACCTCCATCATAATTTCGCTCTACCCGATTAAATTTGGTTTCTATTCCATGTAAATAGCGAGAACAAAATGTTAAACATTCATCTGCTAAATACTTTTCTGCAATAGACCCTTCTGCGTGTGCCTTATTACGGACATAATTCTTAAGCTTGTGCAAATACCTATATTTGAAGGCATAATATGAAATTTTATCAAAAATAAAATACTAGTGTGCAATTGTAATTTAGATTATAATGAAATTTTGTAAACTTTACCTCTCAACTGGATACATCCATTTGTATTGCACTGGACCTGCAACTTTAGCTTCCCAAGATAGGTGAATGGCTAAGTGAACCATTACATCAAAGAAAGAAGGTGGAAAAATTTGTTCTAATTTACAGAGGGTTATTGCAATTTGGGTTTCAAGACTATCCAAATCATCCACTCGTAACACTTTAGAACATAATTCTTTGAAAAAGTTACTTAACTCAGTCAAAGCATCAGATACTTTTTTAGGTAAAAAGTCACACACTGCAAGTGGGAGTAATCTTTCTAGAAAAACATGACAATCATGAGTCTTCATACCAGAAATTTCTCTCTTCAATATTCACACATCGAGATAAATTTGCAGAGTAGCCATCTGGGAATTTAAGATTTTTTAGCCATAAGCATATGACCCTTTTCTCATCATTTGACAGTGTATAGCAAGCTGGGGGTAGCTCTATCTTCCCATTAACCTCTATGGGGTGGAGCGTATGTCGTATGCCCATTTCTTTTAGATCAAGACGAGTGCTTAAAGAATCCTTCGTTTTATCTTTAATATTCATAATTGTCCCAATCACACTGTCAAATATATTTTTTTCAACATGCATCACATCCAAATTGTGACGTAACAAAAGTGTTCTCCAATATGGCAATTCAAAAAAAATGCTATGCTTCTTCCAATTATGAAACTGCCCATGCCCTTCTAGAAATTGCTTTTTCTGGCCTTTTCCAAATATAATTGGCTTTAATGGACGAATTTGTTTTAATACATCATCACCAGATAACCGTTTGGGTGATGTCTTCCTTTCTTTTTTACCATTAAATTGTGACTTCTTATTACGCCATTTGTGGTCTAAGGCCAAAAAACGACGATGTCCCATTTAACATATCTTATAGCCATTTCGTAACCTGCAATGAGTAGTTTCACTATGACGACAAGGACACGCCAAATTTCCCTTTGTACTCCAACCGGAAATAACAGCATATGTAGGAAAGTCATGGATAGTCCACAACACTATTGCTCTCATCTGAAAGTTCTCCTTTGTTGAAGCATCATATGTACACACCCCATCTTCCCACAATTCTTTTAGCTCATCAATCAACGGCCTCAAGAATACATCAATGTCATTCCCAGGACCCTTTGGGCCTGGTATAAGTAATGACATCAATGAGTAAGGCTCCTTCATGCACATCCAAGGGGGAAGATTATATGGAAATAAGATAATAAGCCAGACACTGTATTTAATACTCATATTTCCAAATGGGTTAAACCCATCTGTAGCTAGTCCAAGCCTAACATTACGGGGATCCATTGCGAATGACTCATGAATTTGGTCGAATTTTTTCCAAGCTTCACAATCTGCTGGATGTCGTAACACTCCATCATTAACACGTTTTTCATGGTGCCATTTCATATCCGCAGCAGTCTTTGTTGACATAAACAATCGTTGTAGCCTTGACTTAAGTTGAAAATACCGCAAAACCTTCCATGGTACCTTTTTATTTTTCCCTTTACCACCCTTATTTGGCTGCCATCTTGAAAGTTTACAAACTGGACATTGAGTCGCTTCTGAATACTCCTTATAATAAAGTGCACAATCATCTTTGCACGCATCTATCTTCTCATAATGGAGGCCTAGATTGTTGACAATCTTTTTTGCCTCATAGTTCGAGCAAGGTAGTCTCTCACACATAGGAAATGCATCCTTTAACAGCTCCATCAACATACTAAAGGACTTGTTGCTCCATGATGATACGCACTTTATGTGCAATAACTTGACTATGAAGGACAAGTTTGAAAACTTTTCACAATCTGGATACAAAGGTTGTTTAACCTCTTCCAATAATCTATAAAATTTCTTTGCATCTCCATTTGGCTCTTGTGGTTCATTTCCACTTGATTCCCTACCACGCACCACTTGTGGATAAGCATCCTTGATCCTATCAGACATATCACCACATAGCATACCATCATCATCATCACCTTCCACTTCACTATCACCTTCCTCTTCACTATCACCTTCCCCATGAAGGTACCAAGTAGTATAATCTCTCCTTATACCCCTAAATAAAAGATGATACTGGACCTCATCCCGAGTCCTATGGTACCGGTTGCTACAATCAATACACGGACAGTTGATTTTCATATCTCCATCTATTGAATGTTTAAATGCATACTCAAGAAAGTTTTCAACTCCATTAATATACTCAGTGCAAGATCTAGTAGGAAGTTGCATCCAAGATTTATCAACCATCATTTTATCTACACCATTTAAAGCATTGTATTAATCATAACTAACATTGATGGTGCAGATAGTAAATATTCATAAGTCAATTTTAAACAAACATGAGCTAAGTTTCATACCGGATTGGAACAAAAACCACACTCTTTACCGCTTCTTCAACAAAGCTTCTGCAAATTGCAAAGAAAATCAATGCTTATGCTTCAGCCATCTTGTAAGAAGCAACACCATACAAGCAATACAGGTCCCATACAGGCTCAAATATTGATTCAAACCACAAAACCACATGTGTTTTCTTCCTGAACTTCCACTAAATCAAGTCAGGGTGCATATAAAACATAACAATCTTTGTAAAGCATGTCCTAATTCAAAGGTTATATAAAACCTTTAAAGGAAGAAGAAGGAAAAAGAAGTTGGTGCTTTTACTACCAAGATTCATTCTAACAGCATCCATGTAACAGTAGTTTCGTGTTCCTGATTGTGTAGCCCACAAAAGGCACTGAATTCAAGACTGAATTGAAAGTAAATTTAAAAGAACTAGTGGATGGTCCTAGGAACCATTAGCTACTTCAAAAGAGTGTTGGACAGCCATGTTTATTCAACTCAAAAGAAGGCCAAGTTTGATACCTGTATACCCGATATAGAGGCCTAGGAGGCTAAGACACAGAACACTATGCCACAGACCAATATAAAAGTCCTTGGACACAAAACACTATGTCACACATACATCAATGCATAAAAAAATACCTGGATATTGTTAAAATCAATGAATTAGCTCATCATATTTAGCAATATCTTCTATGGTTCTACTCAGTGTGTTTTCATTGCCCATTATGAATTACAAAACATTTTTTTTGCAGAAAAGATACTGCAGCTTATTAAACCAGAATGCATTATTAGCGAATATTTCCCAGGGAGAGGAAAAAACAAAGAAACAGAAAAAATAAATACAAAGAAGAAACTAAAATGGAAAAGTCTTACAGTCTCTTCAAGTTGCTCAAATTTCCTAGGTTTGCAGGAAGATGTCCATCAAGCTGATTAGCTTCCAAAACCCTATAAAATGCAACTTAAACTGTAACCCAGGTTGTACACCATTCTTCTTTTAATTAAGCAATAAAATCTATGTCAAGACTT
>JARYZH020002663.1:0-14405 GCA_030021035.2 Notholithocarpus densiflorus
GGATAAGGACAAATTTTGTATCTGAGTTTTTTTTTTTTTTTTTTTTTAAATTTCTTCGACCGAAGAAATATCACCCACCTAAAACGGATCAATGATTCAATAGTAACATGGGGATTAGATCGTTGCGATGGAATCAAGTAGTTTCTGAAGTTTAAAGATGAAGATTTTATTCAATGTTGACATTCATGGTACAAAATTTCTAAATAGAACTCAATTTACTATTTAATTGGAGGGAAAAGAAGCTGGTGAAATTTGTTGTGCAACCAAAACGCACTTAATCTATGATTCTATATATGCTCACCCTTGAGAATAGCCTTGGAAGACCTTGATGAGTAATCCGGCAAGAAAATAACTGCCCTCACCAAATCATCATGACAAGTTTTGCAATAAATAAAATAAAATAAAATAAACTATTGTCCAAAAGATCGATTATGGGGGGTTTTTTGTTCTTAATGATACAAAGACTATTATGGATGGGTAGAAGTAGATATTAAGTTAAACCCCGTTTAATGTGTGTGTGTGTGACACAGCCCCGGCCCATAGGCGTTTATTTGGAATGGACAATGTGCTATTGCCATTTTGTGTGGTTACATCGCTTCAGTTTGTTTTGGTAGGTTGTTGATCTTCTAATCCTTTCCAACCATTTGGCACAATCTAAAAAAAGGAAAAAAAAATGATGACAAATAAAAAACATGTGTGTTTTGGATCTCTCATCTCCAACAAAATTTTGAGGCTAAAAAGCTGATATGAAATATATTGATTAAAAAAAAAAAATTAAGCAGTTTCCGAAGTCAAAAGATGAAGATTTTATTCAATGTTAACGTTTAAGTGGTAAAAAAATTCCAAATATATAGAACTTAGTTACTCTATTGAAATTGAATAGGAGGGAGAAGTAGAGGGTGAACTTTGTTGAGCAACCAAAGCACACTTATCCCATATATGCTCACCCTTAGGAATAGCCTCGGAAGCTCTTGATGAGAACTCTAGCATGAAAATAATTGCCCTCTCCAAATCATTGTGACAAGTTTTTCTCATTTTCTTAATAAGCTGCAAGCAGCATTTCTTAAACACAGGTAAACTCTTAAACATTCCAATGAATATTTCTTTCCTACACTCAGCTTCTATTTTCATAGTGATGGAAAAATACATGTTTGTATCGCATACAAAACATACGCAGCAGAAAATTAACATATCTACTTCATTCGCAATTGATAGCATGTACTATGTAAGTTTTAGAATTTAAGAACAAGAAAACGTACCTTAGTACGGTGAAATTCAAAACAAAAGATTAGAAGTATTTGGGAACATTTTTAATCTTTACTCTAATTCCACTTAATGCCCAAGAAGTGTGGTCTCTCAATCAGTTTCCAAAGGGAGAATAAGAGAGTGGCTTACACTCACATACACACCATTTCATTCCTTATGAAAACTCTTATATTGAAATTCTCTTATGAAATTTTGTATATTTCTCTCCTTATATTTTACTAATTATCTAATTGGGTTAGCCTTTTGGGCCATTTCAATTGAGCTTTAGTATGTGGCTTAAAGTGGGACCAAAAGGGAACAAATAAGACTCTAGCTCCAATAGGCCTTGGCCTTTTCTGTCAACTCTTGACAAATCCAAAGTTGTCATTAATTATATTCAATACAACTATATGAATATAATTGCACTCTAGGCCTTATTAATAAATTATATCCTAAGACTTTATTATACATGCAACCCCTTCATTAAAATATTCGTAGTTGTACGGCCCCCTGGTACCCAGGCCCATTTGGGCCTTAGGGCATAGGTCAAAGATATGGGCCAGCGCCTCGACTTTTACCGGGCCCAGAATACCAGCCCCCACCGTGAAAGCAATGTAACCATGCTCGGAGTATTCCGAGAAAGGCTAACGGACGAGAAGCTGACGCCGGTCCACTTTTAACCATACCGCATAATTGTGCTCGGCATGTCGTCACCGGCCGTATTCACTTGCTCTGCGGGGCCCGGGAAGCGCCACTGCCGAGCATGTATCACGAAGTGGGAGCCATTTCCAAAGCCACTCCCACTTGAACCCACTTACAATTAACAATATTGGACCCCCAATTGCACTAACCATGACAGTAATCATGATCCTTCCACTTATCTGAGGCTATAAATACAATAAGTTGGGTATGGAGAAAGGGGAGGGATTTTGGGGGGGAAAGGCAAGGAAGCAGGAAAGTGAGGGAGTGAGAGATCAGCTTGGCAGAGTCTCTGTGCCGAGAACGACCCAAAATAGGAAATCCTATACCCAGATTACAAATAGGTTGTGAGCCCCGTTGAGGTTGGGCCTTCTACACCTCAAAGGCACGCACAATTGGCGTCGTCTGTGGGAATCTCCTACAACGCCGTGGTTCTGAAAAGACTTAATCTCGGGAGAATGTCGGATAGACGCTCGGAGGGCCACACGGCGAGTGGTTCCGAGGGGGATTCTCGGAGATCCTCCTGGCGAGAACGGAGGCAAAAGGGACGCGAAGATAGGGGGCGAGAGCATGAGGAGGAAAGTTCGGGTCTCGGGGAAGGGTCATACCAGACTCGACAAACGGCATCAGAGGCCTCGAGACGCCAGCAATTTGGCGACAGAGATGAGGAGCTCGAACGATTACACAATTTGGTAAGAGATCTGGAGTTGCAGGCAGAAGGCAGACACCAAAGAAGAAACCGAGGAAACCAAGATAGAAGGTCGGCTACGGGGGAAAACCGTCACGAGACGGGGTCCGATCAATCCGGCTCCCGTCGACGGCGGGGCCGTTCGCGGTCACAAGAATCCCGTCGTCACCGGGAACGCTCACATTCACAGGAATCGCGCCGTCGTAAGGATCGCTCACGCTCTCGGGAGTATGCAGACCGGGGCTCAGACTCTCCCGAAGAGCGACGACCCCGTAATGCCACCATGGATGCGATGAGTAGGGCTCTACGAAGAGCTGCCCGGTCACCTTTCTCGGACGGTATTGAGCGCGTCATAATGCCGAGCCGATTCACGCGCCCACCCTTCAACACCTATGACGGGGAAACGGATCCGGTGGAGCACGTCAGCCATTACATCCACATGATGTCTTTGCATTCGCACAATGATGCATTGATGTGCAAAGTGTTTCCCTCAAGCCTCGGATCGACCGCTCTGAAATGGTTCAACGGGTTGAGGAAGGGCTCCATCCACAGTTTCGCCGAGCTGATCTAAGAATTCGGCGTTCGGTTCATGACTTGTAGTCGGGTGCCACAACCAGTGGATGCTCTGTTGTCTATGAAAATGAGGGTCGGCGAAACCCTTCGCAATTACGCCAGTCGGTACTGGGAGCTTTATAATGAGATCGGTGGGGGAAACGAGAAGATTGCTGCCAGCACCTTCAGAATGGGGCTACCCGAAGATTCCGAACTACGTGAGTCATTAACGAAGAAACCCCCCGAGGATATGAGACAGCTTATGAGGCGAATTGAGGAATACAAGCGCCTAGAGGATGATAGGATGTAAAGTAAAGGTAAGGCCCCGATGATGAACCGTTCTCAGCAAAGTGGTTTCCAGTTGAGGCCTCGGAAAGATTCAAGGGCACAGGGACCAGAATGGCAGCTGGGCGAGGTAAACGTGACATTCAAAGAGCCCGTGCATAGAATTGTAGGTCGAATCAAAGGCGAGCCTTACTTCAGATGGCCGAACAAGATGGGGGGTGACCCCTCTCGAAGAAACCAAAACCTCTACTGCACCTATCACAAAGACAAAGGACACACCACCGAGCAGTGCCGTGTGTTGAAAGACCATTTGGAACAATTGGTGAAGGCGGGACACTTGAAGGAATTTGTGGCGGATCCTGAAAATCGGGGCGCCGGGCACGGCGCTCAGCAGGAAAGAGTCCCTCTCCCCCCGCCCTTGGGAGTGATTGAGGTAATACACGCAGCCCCGAGGAATACTACCGCGGCTAAAAAAGGGATATTGACCGTTGTACCAGCGAAGAGTTCCCCGGATGGGACACCACCCGAGAAGAGGGCAAAACTTGCTCGGGAGATTCTAGTTTTTGATGAGGAGGATTTGGAGGGAACAATTCAGCCGCATGACGACGCATTGGTAGTCTCGGCACGAGTAAGTGGCTTCCTGGTCAAGAGGGTGATGATAGATCAGGGAAGCGGGGCCAACGTGATGTACCCGGACTTGTTCAAGGGACTCGGGTTGAAGAGCCAGGATCTGACGAAGTATGACACGCCGCTCGTTTCGTTTGACGGAAGGGTCGTGATTCCCGAGGGACAGATTTCCCTTCCCGTTAGCATGGAAGGGAAGGAGGTGATGGTAACCTTCATCGTAGTCAGTTCATTTTCTCCGTACACGGCCATACTGGGAAGGCCGTGGATCCACGTCATGGGAGCTGTACCGTCCACATTACATGTGAAAATCAAGTTTCCTACCGAACATGGCGTGGCAATAGTCCAAGGAAGTCAGAAGGTTGCCAGACAATGCCTGGTCACAGCAGTCAACTGGAAGGACAAACAGGTTGAACAGACCGCGGAAGATGCATCGTTATAGCAATTACAGGGGCCCCAAGGGAAAATGGGGGCTAGTTGTCCCGAAGAGTTGATCAGAATCCAGATATTGCCGGACAACGGTAGGTATTTTCAAGTAGGGGCAAGCATGGGGGAGCAGGATAGAGTAGAGACGCTGTTGCTACTTGTACAGAATGCAGATGTATTTGCCTGGTCCCCGTATGAAGTACCCGGGGTCGACCCCGAATTTATCAACCATAGACTCAACGTAGACCCATCATTTCCTCCTAAGAAGCAGAGACCGAGGAGATCGGCTAGGGAACACATCGAAGCAGTTAAGTCCGAAGTTCACAAGCTGAAGGAGGCTGGGGCAATAAAGGAGATTTATTTCCCGAAGTGGTTGGCGAATACCGTCGTTGTAAAAAAGAAGAGCGGCAAGTGGAGGGTGTGTGTGGATTTCACGGACTTAAACCGAGCATGTCCAAAAGATTTGTTCCCAATGCCAAAGATTGATCAATTGGTGGACTCTACGTATGGCCACCCGAGGATGAGTTTCCTTGATGCCTTTCAAGGATACCACCAGATTGCACTAGCGCCCGAGGATCAAGAAAAGAATGCATTCATTGCTCCGGATGCCAACTACCACTACACCGTGATGCCCTTTGGGTTAAAAAATGCCGGTGTCACCTATCAACGAATGATGACGAGAATGTTTCGAGATAAGATTGGGTGCACAGTCGAAGTGTACATTGACGACATGGTAGTAAAGAGTAAACATGAAAGTCGGCATATTGAAGACCTCCAGGGGGTGTTCGAAGTACTACGGCAGCATAAGCTACGTCTTAACGCCGAGAAATGTGCCTTCGGGGTAAATGCCGGTAAGTTTCTAGGATATCTAATAACTGGCCGAGGAATTGAAGTCAACCCCGAACAAATTGAAGCCGTGAAGCGCCTGAAGTCCCCGAGCAATCCCAAGGAGGTACAAGTCTTAACCGGAATGTTAGCCGCCCTTAATCGGTTTATTTCTAAATTCGCCGATCGTTGCCGGCCATTTTACTAGCTTCTAAAGAAATGGAAAGGATTTCAATGGGACGAGGAGTGTGAAAGAGCTTTCCAGGATCTCAAAGCGTATTTGACCCAGGCACCCATGTTGACAGCCCCGGACCCCGAAGAGGACCTATTCATGTATCTATCTGTTTCCGATCACGCCGTGAGTGCCGTGCTCTTGAAAGATAAAGGAGTCTAGCATCCGGTATATTATATCAGCAAAACCCTGGTTGATGCCGAGACCAGATACCTGCCTTTAGAGAAGCTGATGTTAGCCCTAGTTCACGCCACGAGGAAGTTACCCCACTATTTTCAGGCTCATATCGTGTACGTATTGACGGGGTATCCTTTGCAATCGTTGTTAAAAAGGTCCGACTTCACGGGGTGGATCGCCAAATGAGGGACTCGACTCGGGGCCTTCGACATAAGGTTTAGGCCGAGGAATTCGGTGAAAGGACAGGTATTGGCAGATTTCGTAGCTGACTTTTCCCCCAGGACTAAAGGGGAGATGGTTTGCCACATAGAGTGTCTACCGTGGAAAGTGTTCGTGGACGGAGCCTCGAGCGCCATGGGGGCTGGTGCTGGGATTGTGATTGTCACTCCGGAGAAAATACGGTTGGAGCACTCACTCAGATTGGGGTTTAAGGCCTCAAATAACAAGGCCGAGTATGAGGCTTTGATCGCCGGGTTAAATGTCGTCTTAAGTCTGGGTGCTCGGGAAGTGGAGGCCTACTCGGATTCACGACTGGTTGTCAACCAAGTCCAAGGCAGTTTCGAAGCTCGCGATCCACGGATGAAGGAGTACTTACGGGTAGTAAAACGGGTCATGGACAAGTTCTCTATGGCGAAGGTGGTCCAGATTACCTGAGGGCAGAACAAGCATGCCGACTCCTTGGCTACGTTAGCCTCGGCGATAACAGACGGCGTCCCTCGAATGATTAAGGTAAAGCTCGTAACGGAACCAAGTATTAGGGCCGTGACCAACGCTGACATCAGCGGGGTCAGTGTTGCTACAATTTCGACGTGTGACCCGTGTTGGATGGACCCGATTGTGGACTTCTTGTCCGAAGATCGTCTTCCGGATGACGAGAAGGAGGCCGGTAAAGTCCGGCGGGTAGCCCCTCGCTATTGGTTGTCGGCAAAGAAGAAGCTCTATCGAAGATCCTTCGGGGGGCCGTATCTGTTGTGCCTACATCTCGGAAAGGTGAACAAACTGCTAGCCGAACTGCATGGAGGTGTGTGCGGCAGCCACGTGGGGGGACGTTCGTTAGCCCACCGAGCAATGACACAGGGATTTTGGTGGCCGAAGATGCAACAGGATGCTGCTGAATACGTGCGAAAGTGTGAAAGGTGCCAAAGGCACGCCCCCTTGATACACCAGCCAGCAGGACACCTGAACCCGGTCAGCAACCCCTAGCCTTTTGCGCAGTGGGGGCTGGATATTTTGGGTCCGTTTCCCCGTGCCACGGGCAACAGGCAGTTCGTTCTGGTAGCAGTGGATTACTTCACTAAGTGGGCGAAAGCGGAGGCGCTGGCTAACATTCGAGACGCAGACGTCAAAAAGTTCATATTGAAAAATATAGTCACTAGGTTTGGAGTGCCGGACTCTCTTATTTCGGATAATGACCTGCAATTTGACAGCAAGGCCTTCCGCGAATTCTGCTCCAATCTCGGCATCAAGAACAGATACTCAACCCCAGCCTATCCTCAAAGCAATGGGCAAGTTGAAGCTGTTAATAAGACAATTTTGAGCGGGCTGAAGAAAAGGTTGGACGGGGCGAAAGGAAGGTGGGCCGAGGAACTGTATAGTGTGTTGTGGGCTTACCGAACAATGTCCAGGCGCTCCACGGGAGAAACCCCATTTTCCCTGACATACGGGGCAGAGGCTGTGATACCGGCTGAAGTAAACCTGTGCAGTGCGCGGGTGGGCGGATTCGATCCGGCACTAAACGGTTCGTGGATGACGGAGCATTTGGACTTGTTAGACGAATTCCGGGAAGCAACCACCGTACGTCTAGCCGAGTATCAACAACGCATAGCGCGACGGTACAACCAAGATATAAAAGCCAGAGAATTCAGCGCTGGGGACCTAGTGCTACGAAAGGCGGTGGGGAACATGCGGGACACGAACGCTGGGAAGCTGGCCCCGACCTGGGAGGGACCCTACAGAGTCACTGCTGTCGCGGGCGCAGGGTCTTATTACCTGGAGGGTCTAGACGAGAGACCACTCCCCCGACCGTGGAACATATATAATTTGAAGAGGTTTTACCACTGATCGATTGTAAACTAAGGCAAGGGTCAATTATAACGCAGAAGTGTTTTGTCCTGTATTACTATTTCTCGTTCACATTGTCGTGTTCAACTTCTCAAATCCCATCTGAGCCAATGAGAAGCCTACCTCTCGGTTCGATCCCTATCACCGAGTAGGTGAAAACCTTAATCTGAAGGGTTCTAAGGACAGAAGCCTGCTTCTCGGTTCGATCCCTATCACCGAACAGGTGGAAACTTTAACCTAAAATATTCACACAGGACAGAAGCCTGCCTTTCGGTTCGATCCCTATCACCAAGCAGGTGGAAACCTTAATCTGAAGGGTTCTAAAGACAGAAGCCTGCTTCTCAGTTCGATCCCTATCACCGAACAGGTGGAAACCTTAACCTAAAATATTCACATAGGACAGAAGCCTGCCTCTCGGTTCGATCCCTATCACCGAGCAGGTGGAAACCTTAATCTAAAGGGTTCTAAGGACAGAAGCCTGCTTCTCGGTTCGATCCCTATCACCGAGTAGGTGAAAACCTTAACCTAAAGTATTCACACATAGGACAAAAGCCTGCCTCGCGGTTCGATCCCTATCACCGAGCAGGTGGAAACCTTAATCTAAAGGGTTCTTAGGACAGAAGCCTGCCTCGCGGTTCGATCCCTATCACCGAGCAGGTGGAAACCTTAATCTAAAGGGTTCTAAGGACAGAAGACTGCTTCTCGGTTCGATCCCTATCACCGAGCAGGTAGAAACCTTAACCTAAAGTATTCACATATAGGACAGAAGCCTGCCTCTCGGTTCGATCCCTATCACCGAGCATGTGGAAACCTTAATCTAAAGGGTTCTAAGGACAGAAGCCTGATTCTCGGTTCGATCCCTATCACCGAGCAGGTGGAAACCTTAACCTAAATTATTCATATAGGACAAAAGCCTGCTTCTCGGGTCGATCCCCATCACCGAGTAGGTAGAAACCTTAACCTAAAGTATTCACACAAAGGGCAGAAGCCTGCTTCCCGGTTCAATCCCTGTCGCCGAGCAGGTTGAAACTTTAATCTAAATGGGTCACACTAGGGACGAAAAGCCTGCTTCTCGGCTCGAACCCAATCACCGAGTAACTGGGCACGTTGGTCCGGAAGTTCCAAAGGACACGAACCCTGCCCTCGGTTCGGTCCCCATCCCCGAGCAAGGTTAGATTTAACCTTTGGACGGGAAAAAAGAAGCAAAGACTATGGACAAGCAAGCGTAAAGGCAATCATAACATTCAACAGTCATAAAAGCAAACATAGTATTTAGCAGTCATAAGAGCAGAATAGGCAAATAAACCGGGTATAAAAACAAATTGTTCCATCCTTAAAACTTGACGAAGTAAAAGTTAAACCTACGAACTATATAAATTGTTTAGTCACCACACCCCGGTGACATAGGCAAATAAACTTGGCAACAGAAATTAAACTTGGTTATCAAACGGTGAGGTCCACGGGCTGCGTCTCGGTTGGCACCTCGGAAGGCGGCTGCTCGGAGGTAGGGGGAGGGTTACTGGTAGCCTCCGTCCCAAGTACATCAACATGGGCATCAATCTGCTCTACCAGCTCCCTCAGGCTGTCCGTCTCCTCCTCATCAATCGGACCCACAGGGTTCTGCGCGGCGGGTTGGGAGTCCAGAAAAGGGATCAGGCCAGGGTCTCTCAGGTGGGAGTCTTCGGGCACCCCTGAAGCATGCAGAGCAGCCATCCACCCCTCTTGGAAAGATAGCCGTCGAGCCTCTCTGACAACCGGCTCCACACCCTCCTCGGCGTCGGCGAATCCCTCATTGTACCACTTATTCTCACAAGCCTCCAAAGCGGCCTGCAGGTCGGTCACCTTCTCGATCAGGGCAGCATTCAGACTCGTCGCTTCGGCTAGCTTCAGGTCCACTTCGTTGCGTTCTGTGGCCAGCTCCTCCAACCTTTTCTCCAACAGCTCCCGGCCCTTCCCCTCGGCAGCTGCTCTCTTCTCAGCCGCGTCAGCAACTTTTGTTTTTTCTTTCGCTGTTTTGATGACTGCATCCCTGCCAACCTTTTCCCGAGCAGCCTCCTCGGAAAGGTCTTTCAACCGCTCGTTCAAGACGTGAGACAGTTGAGCAGCCTGGTTTGGAACGACAAAAATATGAACGGCAACACGGAAAACTATATACGAAAATATAGAGAGCATATGGAAGCAGAAAATTTAAGGAAAAGTTACCGCTATCGTATGCCACTGCAGCCTCCGCCCCATAGAATCATCCGTCCCATCTGCGAAGGCGCTCACATCCTCGGGGAGAAGAAGACCGTGAGCTAGGCTCTGGGCAACGCGACCTCCTTCCCCCTTGTCCCATACCCGAACGCTGGCGTCGACAGGGAGCGGCTTGCCATCCAGCTCGAAACTAGGCTGCCACGCCGGTGCTGATCGGGACGAGGACGCCACGAGTGTCCCCACCGGAACCGGGGGCTCCTAGATGGTCAAGCCCCTCGACGATGGAAGGGGAGTTCGGGCTTGAGCACCGCTCGGGCTGGCAGACGTCGGCTCTACGGTCCATGGTCTCTTACGAGCCCGTGCACTGCTTGGGGGAAGGGGAGGAGCAGGTGGAGGTGGGCCGCGCTCTTAAGGGGGCTGCTGCTGTGCTACCGGGGAAGCGCCGGGAATAAACCGGCTCACTGACAAAGTCCGGCGGGTCACCATTTCTTCACCCGGGGCAGGAGGGTTTCTCAAAGAGCTGCTGGATTCGGCGGCCACGTGCTCAGGCTCTTGAACAGGAGCTTCAGGCTCAACGGGCTCGTCGGGCTGAACGGCTTCGTGGGCAAGTTCCCGGAGGCGGCGGGACGCTACTTCGGCCGATTCGTCTCTTATGGGAGCTAGCTCATCCGAGCACGTATAACGTCGGCCAATATCCCGAGCTTCGCCTACAGTAAACTTCGGTGGAAGGAAGTTCGCGTGCCGAACGTCTATATAGGAAAGCAAAGGGCTGTTCACTAGGAGAGCTTGGCCGAACGGCTGCCAAGTGGAATACACGGGGGTCACACCGAGTATGAGGTGAGACGCCAGGAGCTGCCCGTCCCAGTGAACGAAGATTTTAGACCTAAGAACGAAATTTAGGTCCCGTACGTGAACAGTTCTGATGTCCTGGGTGAACACCGAACCGTCTGCAAAAAGGGGAGAAACAGGTTAGTGTTAGCACAAACACAGCAGTTATAAAGGAAGTAACACAAACTATGAATCAAAACGAACCAACTTCACGCCGTGTGAGTGGGGGAGGGATATCGCCGACAAACCATTTGTCGCGCACCCGAATGAACTCCCCGGCAGAATTTCTATTAGAGTCCGGCAGGCATGAAATCAGCCGTACCCTCATGTCCCTAACCTTTAAATAGTAATTGGATTTCTTTTTTCCGCATAAACTGTACATGTGGTTTATATCATGCTGGTCTAGTTGCAGACCGAACGTGTGGTTTAACCTACTCACGCAGCTCACTACCCGGTAAAAATTTGGGGGGAGTTGCTCGGGACTCAGCCCGTAGTATCTCAGGGTAACAAGAAGGAGATGATCTATGGGAAACCTAACCCCACCCTCTAAAATAGACATCAAAGGAAAAAAGACGGTGCTCGCCCCTCTGTGGAGGACAATTTCACTTTCGTGGCAGTATGCCACCTCCACGTCATCAGGGACGTTATACTTTCGCCGAAAGGCTGCCAGGGAAGAACCGGCGTTCAGAAGGTGAGCATAACCCATTCTAAGGGATTAGAACTAGAAGAGAATTCGGAGAAATATAACTAAAATAAGGGAAAAAGGAAGGAGACTTACTTTTGGCTCTAAGGGAGGAGAGAGTTCTGGGTTGACGAGCAATGGCGCTGATAAATGCTCGGCAGAGAGAAATTTCAGGGAAAGAAGAGTGAAAAAGTGAGAAGAAAGATGAAAACAGGCTATTTATAGAGGCTAGGGGAGGACAGGCAACGGCTAATGGACAATTAATGAGGATTAATTAGCGATGGGATAACACAACGTTTCGGATACCAAAGACAACTGACACGTGAATCGACAGGCAATGATGGCAGCCGAAACGGAAGGTCAAACGCGACACACCTTTTGAGAAATGCATTAATGAATCACTGAAACCGTTCCGAAATACGCCCGTTGAGTTGCTCGGGTAACTGCTGCCCCGAAAGATCCTTGATTCGCTCCGAGGGCTGAACACGAATCAAGGGGGGGCTAATGTACGACCCCCTGGTACCCAGGCCCATTTGGGCCTTAGGGCATAGGTCAAAGATATGGGCCAGCGCCTCGACTTTTACCGGGCCCAGAATACCAGTCCCCACCGTGAAAGCGACGTAACCATGCTCGGAGTATTCCGAGAAAGGCTAACGGACGAGAAGCTGACGCCGGTCCACTTTTAACCATACCGCATAATTGTGCTCGGCATGTCGTCACCGGCCGTATTCACTTGCTCTGCGGGGCCCGGGAAGCGCCACTGCCGAGCATGTATCACGAAGTGGGAGCCATTTCTAAAGCCACTCCCACCTGAACCCACTTACAATTAACAATATTGGACCCCCAATTGCACTAACTGTGGCAGTAATCATGATCCTTCCACTTATCTGAGGCTATAAATACAATAAGTTGGGTATGGAGAAAGGGGAGGGATTTTGGGGGGGAAAGGCAAGGAAGCAGGAAAGTGAGAGAGTGAGAGATCAGCTTGGCAGAGTCTCTGTGCCGAGAACGATCCAAAGTAGGAAATCTTATACCCAGATTACAAATAGGTTGTGAGCCCCGTTGAGGTTGGGCCTTCTACACCTCAAAGGCACGTACAGTAGTAATATAAAGTCATGAATGTTGACTGCCACTTTGAAGATTACTACATCTTAATTCTTGAATATCCGGTTTAATCTTTTAAGTTATTTTTCATATATTTATGAAATCCAATTTCATAAATATATAATTTAGTAACTCCTTACTAAAGTGATTGGGTCCAACACTCTGAATAACCAATCTCATTAAACTTATTTCAAGGGAATAATTTATATCTCCGTTAACAGATTATTAATTCCATCTTGAAAATATATGTTCCATCAACATTAAATGCGGCTGCCCAACATACTAAGATTTTGATCGTGACTTAGATCTCACTCTTGATATATCAAAGCAACCTACACCTCATGATTAGGTTCATTATTCTTTCAGGATTTAGAGTTGATGTAAATAGAAGTCGTGAGATTTATTTTTCATTTGACAGTCGTTAGGAGAATAATAAATCTCACAGTGATCCAGTTCAATATGCCTTAACTCTTAAAACATATCAACATACCAACTAGAAGCCTCTATGTTAGGTTCTAAAGACTTAGAATTAATGTATTTAGAATTCTAATTTGTATTGTTGGCAAACCATGATCAAAACAGGTTATTTAGTCTTGTTTAGATTTGCTCAAAGTTGTACATTTTTGTGTAAAGTTGGAATCGAGCTGATGCAGAAGTTACTATGCATCTCGGCTTGGCTCGATCGATCGAAGCTTAGGCTGGATCGATCGAATTTCGGGTCAAATGTTTTTTTCTGCATAATTCCAACTCAGCCCTAACTTATTAAAACGTTTTAGGGTTTTATGTTTTGCCCTAGGTATATAAGGCAAATCCTAGCCACGTTTTAGATGTTGCTCATATTGCTGTTTGTGTGAATCTCTTGTGAGATCCTTGAGGAGCTTTCCTTCGCACAATCTTAGGATTATCAAGGAGGAGACTTCTTCAAGAACTTGATGATCATTCAGTTGCTGTAATAAAAGCTTAAAGATACACAAGCAGGTGTGCTTGTACTTGCTGGAGAATCCAAGAAAGAAGGAGTTCGTGGTCTCGGAGCTTGCACGTGGTCGTGTCAGTAAGTTTCTACTGGTGGGTAGCAATAGGATGTTAGTGGTCTAAGTCCTGTTGAACAACTTCGATTCTTTCATAGTGGATTCAGGTTTACCTTAAGGATAGCTAGGTTAAATCCTCCCCAGGTTTTTACCGGTTTGGTTTCCTGGGTGATCATATCATTATCTTATTTATCTTTCCGTTGTTTTGCATGATATGATTGTTTGATTGTGATAACCTAGATTTGTTAATTTGGACTAAGTAACAACTTGGTTAATTACCTAGGTTAATCCAATTGTGTTTTTAAGGGGTCTAAAAACTATCACTCTACTTCCATGATCAAGACAAATCATCTTAATTGATATTTTATAGTTTTCACAGATGAAACGCCCAATTTCATCACCGACTACAAACTAAAATTCTGAGTTTACAAAGAACTTGTGATTTATATCTTTTGTAACTGAATCACATAAATCACATACTATGTATCTCATGAATTAAGATAATGTCTCATTAGTTCATTTATAATTAGTCTCATATAATTAAACAATTTAATTATTTATGATATGCCAATAAATTGGATTTTAGGGCACAAACCATAACACATAGCGCAATGCTCCAAGTGCTTGGGGTACCTTGGTACAAGCTTTGGTGGGAGCTCACCCTCACTCTCAAGTGGAAACGCAGTGTCATCTATCTTTGTTGAAGGGCTTATTGATTCTTGAGCAAGTGAGGCCATGACTCCACTTGCTAAGATC
>JARYZH020002664.1:0-14402 GCA_030021035.2 Notholithocarpus densiflorus
GGTCTAAGGCATGATCAAGATTCCTAAAGCTTCCAGATTTGCACTCATTTCTCACATATTCCAACAACCCATTTGGGCTTTCCGCATTTTTACTACTGGTAAGAGTAGAATAATAATAATAATAATAAGAATGAAATGGATGGATTACTCTAATTCTCAAACGATTGCATATAAAAAGAAGAGAGCTTGTTGATTTAGCAGAAAAACCACCCCTACCCATTTCCCTGAAGAAGAAGAAGCAGTTCTGACAGCTCTTCCTATTCGGGTCGGATTTCAGTGGAGCTCCGGAGCTTCAATGGAGAGCCGTGGTAAATAGAAGCAGTAGTGACTAGTGAGAGAAAATGATATGGAGTAGCAAACCGCATAGTAAACATAAGGTGGGTTTTTTTTTTTAATATTTTTTAAATGCTTCGAACTTTTATTAGAAAAAGTCAGTTATAAGTATGACTAGTGAGAGAAAATGATATGGAGTGGCAAACCGCATGGTAACATAAGGTGGGTTTTTTTTTATTTTTTAAAATGCTTCGAACTTTTATTAAAAAAAGTCAGTTATAAGTAAATATAATCGAGCATATGGATATTATGAAGGTGTGAAAAAACATCCTTGTTAAGGCAAAATTATGTTTACAAAAATTAATGTAATAAGTAGAGAGATTTTTTCTTTTCTTTTCTTTTTGGAGATAATATAACTAGACCAGAAAGTGAATCATCCAATTAACTGGCCATAGACCAAAGTTTTCTTCCAAGACTCCAAACTGATGACTAAGGGTTTGTTTGGATACTATTTATTTTGCTGAAATTAAAAACTTATTGTTAAAAGTACTACAAATAAAGGTAAAAGTTAGTTGAAATAGTACAGTGGAGCCCATAAATAGTATCAAAAAGTGCAGTGAAGCCCATGAATAGTAGCAAAAATAAGCTGAATAGTGAAATACTTTATAATTTTCATTGGTTCTCAAACGCACACTAATTATTTACTAAATGAAAAAGAATATTCATTCCTCATACTAGGTAATAGCGAATTAAATCCTCTGTCAGTGGTAACCTTAGAGATGCTGGCTGCGAGGCATGCTGCAAAATTGGTCCAAGAGGTAGGCTTACAACAATCCCATTTTGAAGGTGATTTCGAGATTGGAATAAAGGCGCCGCAAAAAGGAAACACGCTGTTCTCCTCCTTTGGTCATTTAGTTAGGGATACTATATCCTTTGTTAGTCCCTTACGTAACTTTTCTTTCTTTCATAATGTAAGGCAAGGCAATGCAGTTGGACATGCCTTAGCTCAAAGAGTAAGACTATCTTTCCCTTTACTTGTCTGGATGGAGTCTGTTCCACTAGATTTAAATTCTATGGTTTTTGCTGATTTTTTTGTACGCTAATATTTATGTAAGCAGTTTGGTTTTCTATAAAAAAAAAAAGTAATAGTGAATTATACTAATATTGATGTGAAAAAAAGTAAACATTATTCTCAAAGTACTGATAATATTTTCTCAAACATAAATTGTGGGTGCCCGAGGACCGAGGATGAAGTTGAAGGGTTGTAGCATTGGTGTAGGAATGCCCCGGGCCATGGGCCCGAGGAAGCGAGCTGCCCGAGGAAAGGAACGGATAAGTCAAAATATTCTATAGTGTTCTAAGTAGGAGCTAGAGCCTGAAGAGAAAGGAAGTCAGTGGACATTAGGGAAGCTTTTAACCTGGCGTAGCCTGTTGCATCCGCATTCAATGGTGGGCAACAGCTTTATCAGCCGCATTGATAAGAAAGTGACCTGAACAGTGTAATTCACAGCTAAGCAGATTCCTTCCACCACCTTTTTCAGATGTTAAAAGCAACAAATGTCATGAAAGGATGGGGGTTAGGTGAGAATGGATGGTTAAGATATGATAGGAGTAGAAGTATATAAGGAAAGGAGAACAGCATTGAAAAAAGGGGAGCCAATCAAGAGGAAAAGAGAAAGAATAACATTGAGAGAGAAGAGTGAGCAGTTACTTTTCATGTAAACTAAGTCTCCTCAAGAGAACTTGTGGAAAGCTAGATACTCATTTATTTATTAATACAAACCTTATTTTTCCTTGCTCTTGTCCTTGGGCAAAGCCCTCTATTGTTGTTTGTTCCCTTCTCTTACAAATTCTATTGATTAGGGCTAAGGTTGAACTGCACAACCCACTACTCTAAGTGGGCTTGGGCCACTAAATTTTCTGGTCCTTACATAAATTTTATCCAATTTACTATATTTATTTGAAAGTTCATTAGATTATTCACATGTAGATTATATGATTTATAAAATCATTTTTTTAAAATTATACAACTATTAAATAGGTAAAATGACTAAAAGTATATGTATTTGCTATTTGAGTTATCGCATAATATTCTCCAACTCGTTCTGGAGGAAAATGCTCTCCATTGTACATTGTAGATTGGATTTTTATGAATAACTTTTATCTACTTAGACAAAAGGAGAATTTGAGCTTCATGTATTGTGCACCTTTGGTTTAGCTTTTTTTCTTTTCTTTTCTTTTTTTTTTTTTTTTTTATAATGTATTTAAGTTATTTACTTATGTACAAATTTTTTTTTTTTTTTAAATGGTTAGAAATTTATGCTAGCCCTACAACTTGACCCTCCCCCTTGGACCTCATGCACAAACACACTTTATGCATGGGGAGTTACTTGGACTAACAAGTCCAATAAATTTGTATAACCTCACTTGAAGTATGACAGTGCTTTTATCTACTTTAAACAAATTAGTAAAATCTAATATGAACACATAGAATCGCTTGCTGAGCTTTTAGAGTTCTTATTGGGTAAAGTCTTTGTAATTGAGTTGGTATGATAATATTCTGTTAATCATATCTAGTTTTTGGGTTATGGATTAGGATTAAATTGGTTTTATAAAAGATTAGTTAACTTTATTACATAACTTGAATAATTGGAACATACATTTAATGGAAAGTAATATTTGCTCAATAGGCACTTCCCGTTTTACTATGTTTGCCTTAGAGAAAATGAATGTTGCAAACCCAAGACAATTCGGAATTAGTTTTTGGAACACAAAGGGATTGCTATAGAAGGGTGGAAATTCAAGAAAACCAAGTTTATAATATATTGGTATTGTTTAAATTTATATAGTTATATGGAATTTTTCAAGTATAATACTGTTATTATTTAGTGAAATTGTTAAAAAAGAAGATACGTTAGGTGTCATTTAGTTGAAATGACTTGAATTTATAAATTAGGGAACTCAAAATGGTGAATGAATTGCATTTTCTTGTTACCTTAGAAAACACTGAACAAGGGTTTCCAAAAAAGAAAAAACACAACAATAACTAAGCCAAAAGTTGAAGAAATAGATGTGTTTTAACCCATTTTCCACAATCTGAACCATCAATACTAAACTTAAGTATTGGTCAAAGTCATGTACTAACCATGAGCTACAATAAAGAGGAAATGATTTCTTTCAGTACCAAAGTAATGGAATTATTTGAGCTCTAAATGGGTGATCACCCTTCTTTAGGGTTTCACAATGGCATAATGATTCACCTATTCAACAAAACCTTTGCTCAACAATGCATCATAAAGGAAATGGGCCAACCTACAGCTAATGTATCTATTGTAATGCATCTAGATGTGATGGATGAAAATGTGCCTACGCTCAAGTGCAAGTATTAACAAATTGTTGTGGGTGCCATATAACACATGCTCTTCTTACATTTGGGATATAGTTCTTTTAGTTTTTATCTGAAATTTTATAAAAATCCCATACCATTGAGATGTACCCTACCACTTGTTAGTCCATTCAGGCCGGCAATCAAAAACCTATGGCAATTTAACTAAAATCCTGATGGTTATGCATTCAATTTCAACCGCATTTTCAATGTATTTATGCATTGAAGAGGATCCATATGGAAAAGAAGATCAGATCAACTATACCATAATCAAGACCCTAGAAACTAAGGTACCACTACTCCCATTCCAGCCAAAGAGGTTGGTGACTCACAAAAGAAAAACACAAAAGAAACTAAGCCTTATATAATATTTGTTTTATTTATTTTTTTTAAAGCTTTTGTTTCTTTAAAAGAACAACTTTGTCCTATCTTTATGCAGGTTATCTCTAGAAAAGATCAAGCACAGTACTAGTATCACATGGAAGTACCTTACACTTATGTTTCAGTTGATATGTTCTCTAGGAAGTTCAAGGAATCTCCTTATGGAAAGAAGCTAGATGAGGAGCTCTCGGAGCCATATGATAAATCCCAAAGTCATAAGGACGTTCTTTCCTTTAGTGTGTTCTTTCTAAATGGGAACTTTTTAAAGGACCTAAGTTAAAGGACATAAATTTGACCATATGATTTTGATGGCTCACATTATTCAATGTTTCTTAGGTACAAAAAAAAGTCATTCATTCATTTTTTTTTTTTTTTAAGTCAATTGATTCATTATTTTTGTTTGTATAATCTATTACTTTTAGAAACACTACATTTAGAAGAAATGAGTTCAAGTTACACATGGTATAACTCCTTAAGAGTTACACCTTTTTTATATCGTAGATTTCTAATAGATCCAACGGTTGAAAAAACAACATTAAATGATTTTTGCTTTCTACCTTATTTACCTAAATAATAACAATTTTTCTCTATCCTCATTTATTACTTTCCATAGACCTCATTTGGTGTTGTTTAATGATGTCCCTTTCTTCTTACAATTGCTGGATATATTTTGGTTGGGGTTTTCAGTTTTCCTAATCTCCTAATTCACGTACTCTCTTTAAAAAGAATAATTGATAGAAAACTTTATAGATATAAAATGATTATATAAATTAGTGTATCTAAAAATCATAACAGCTCGTGGGTTCCAGTTAGCTCAAAAGGTAAAGTCTCTAATGGTTGTATAAGAGATCTGGGGTTCAATCCCCGCCTACACCAAAAACTGATTGGTGTTTTCGTCTGATGATAAAGAGCTATTATTAGAAGCGGACGTCATAGGTTGAAACTCTCTCAAAAAAAAAAAAATCATAACAGCTCATCAAGACCATGCATGTGTTGCTAGAGGTGTCAGCCAAAAATACAAAACAAAGCCTCATACAAAACATAACTCAAACTCATACTGACATTTCTACTCAAAACCAATTAACTAAGTCTCGTAAATGGGAAAAAAAGAAATTTTGTTTTTATATTTTCTTCCTCTACCCAAATCACATTGAGAGAAAGAAGCAAATCTGCTTCTCTAGAGAATTTTGTTTTATACTGGGGAAGCAAGAGAGAGATAATAGGTGAGAGAAAGAAGAAGAAAATTTCGTTTTATATTGGGCAAGCAAGAGAGAGAAATTAGGATAGAATTAATTTATAATAAATAAGGAAGAGAAACATAAAAGATGCTGTATTAATTAGGTTGGTTGAGGTGGCTAATATGTTTTTTTAACCGTTAGAGATTTCCTACAAATCTACGGTGTAAAAAATGTGTGACATTTTCAAAATTACACCTGGTGTAACTTGAACTCATCTCATAATATAATATATAAATAACTTATTCTGAAAATCAGTGGCTTCTAAAATGGAGGCTTTTACCCTGGTTTCAAATTCTCAATTTTTACACTATTTTTAAGATTTATTGAAAGACTATAATGAAAATAATACAAATATAAATGATTAAAATACAGTAAATAGAAGTTAGTTGATCAAGATTCAAGAGCATTATAGTCTAGAGCAAGTTTAGTACACGGTAATGCTTATTATACGGGAATAGAAATAACTAGAGAGGTTTTCGTGGTGCGGTTTTGGGTTATTTTTAGCACTGTATTCTGCGGTGTAATTTGGCTAAAACCATTATCACACTACACCTCAATTTTGCAGTCACATATGTAGTGTAGTGTGATGTATAAGGTGCAGTTTGGCCATTTTTGGAATGGAATATTTTTAAAATATTATGGCCAATTTTACTATTAATAATCATGAAAATATAACAATAAGTTTCAAAAAAAAAAAAAAAACATATGTAACAAAAAAAAAAGTAACACAAATACATACAAAACAAAAATATCACAAATAAACTTTGTATCCTCAGGAATCCAAGCGATTTCTTTTGCACACCGCATTGCATGTTGACCTCCTCATTCTTTTTTGCAATACTAACAAGAGTTAGAGCAACATAATTACGTCATAAACTATCACAAATAAACTTAATATCCCTAAGAATCCAAATGATTCTAAAGAAACTCAAAAGCCACTGTTGGTTAAAACAACATACGCCCCCATAATTAAATGAAGTCTCAAATGATTTAAATTGGGTGGTGTTAATTACACACGCCAATTTGCACACACGTCTATTCATAGGTGAAAACAATTGGAAAAATCATGCCTCCAATTCATGATTTCAATTGTATACGGATGTGTGTGCAATAGGTTTTACCGATATAAATTAAACAAGACTTTACATGTTAGTCTCCTTATAAACATTCATTCCTTTATTTAGTGTGATCATCAATCAAATGAATGAAAAATGTGTGATCATCAATCAAATAAATGAAAAATGACACATTTCGACTTTTTGTGGTGTAAATGTAAATTTTAGTGGCTGAATCTTATTAATTTCTTTGCGTCATTGATTCTTGTATTCTTTTTCTTATGAGCCTGTATTAAGTCAAAGGGTAAAATAATTAATATCATTGTAATCACTCACATATATGAATAATATTTATGTGTGTTAGGGTAATTAATCTTGAAGAAGAACAAATTTCACAGTTACTTATACCAAAGTCAAAAGTAGTATCTATCCCGGAGGAAGAATGTTGTCACCAAGTGCTATGCAGTCTAATTCTATTGCATCCATTTCCACTTCTAGTTTGGTTCTACAAGGTACTTTCACTGCTTGTCTCAATCGGCACTTAGGAAGCTTGGGTTATTGACTTAGGTTCTACATATCATATGACTGATACTTCAAGTTTGCTCTTGTAGTACGTCTTCCTAATATTACATTGGCAAATGGCTTAATCACTAAGATTTTTGGTTTAGGCATTGTTAGTGTCAATCCTACTCTCTCCCATTCCTCAATCTTAATTATATACTAGTAGCGGACCTGTGTGTTGTGCGTGATAATTTTTTTAGAATTATCTCATAAATATATATATATATATATTTATATATTATTATTATTATTATTATTATTATTATTATTATTATTATTATTGTTTTACTATTGTCTATGTAACTTATGTAAAATTCTTATATGATAAAATTATCCAAATCATGCTATATAATAGAATAATATTATATTCTTTATAATACAATAGGATAACATTTAACAATCAAAGAGAACAAAAAAGAAAAAAGAAAAAAACTTAATACGCAAAACTGAATTGCATCAACTCAAAGTAAAGTTCTTAAAAATACAAAAAATTAATAACCTAAAGCAAAGATGCAAGAAAAATAAAAAATTCACCAAAAAATTGAGAGAGATAAATAACATTTTTTGTGAGGGAAAATTATGCATTGAAATATAAAATAGAAAAGATAATGAAAATTTTATAATAGGAGGATAAGAAGAAGAAGAAACAAAATAAATGAAGATAAATGGAAAAATGAAGAATAATATTAAGGTAGAGAGTGATGGGGAGATGAAATGTGAAAGGATTGAGAAATGTTGGAGAAAAAGTAAATGTTAAAAAAAAAAAATGAGTACAATTTTATAAGGAAATTTTTATTTATTTGTATTTAATTAAAAAATTATATGTTTAATTTTTAAAAATTAAAAAAAAAAATGAGAGAAAATATTAATAATTTAATGATATGGAGGATATGGCTGAATTTAAATGGTCAATTGTAGTAGTGCTATTGATGTTAGCTTGAATATATATATATATATATATATATATATATATATATTGCAACATGAAAAATGATAAACCCTATCCATATAACTAAATTAAAGTTACTTTATGATGTTGAGTTAACAAAACAAATTTGTGGTTACTAAAAACCTAAGCATTTTCTTTTATAAAAAAATAAACTTGAAAGTTGAACATGAATTGTCCTGTTTTATTGCTTCTCATTTGGGTGAGATTGAAGCCTCCCATAAATTAATAGAGCCTCATTAGACCTATCAACCACTATAGCTCTAAAGAATACCAATAACAAAAACTTAGCATAAATCAGTACTTACCCTTTGCAAGTCAAAAGGCTACATATACAATCTAACATATATCATTACTCAACAATGTTTCAACTCACCACACAACAAAGTAATCATGCAAATGAACTTTGAAATATCCATTTGGTGTTAGAATCGATGGTATGTAGCTTTCAGGAAATAATATATAGTAGTGGTAAATTAAACAACAGTACTATTCAACTACTCAGATTTATCACGATATAAGGAGAACATGAATACATTATGGACCCCTTTGTTCCTTATGGCCCATAAAAAATTTAAACTGTTGGAATTAAGAAGAAATAGATTCCTAAATATATAAATAGAATAATTTTTGTTAGAAGTCAATCACTGCACATGAGGAGAGAAAAAAAAAAAAAAAAAAAGATAACGTATCAAGTCTAAAAGGAACTTCATAGAACAAATGTCACGTTGTACAAAAATAACATATGTAGAACATAGGTGAATCCAAAGCAACCCGAACTAAGAATTTAAAGAAAAACACATGTAATAAAATTAACAATTAAAGAAAGAAAAAAAAAACTTAAATGACAAAATTTAATCGCATCAGCTCAATATAAAGTTCTAAAGAACACAACAATTTATCAACCTAAAGCAGAGATGTAAGAAAAAAAAAATCCACCAAAAAATTGAGAGAGAGAGAGAGAGAGAGAACCCTTTTTTTTTTTTTTTGTAAGGGAAAAGTATGTAAAGAATGAGAGAATCACAAATTTATAGTAAGAGGATGTGAATAAAAAATGACAAAAAAAAGGAAGATGAATGAAAAGATGAAGAGTGATATTAAGATAAAGGGTAGTGGGGAGATGAAAATGTAATTTAGAGGGTAGTGGGGAGATGAAAAGTGATATTAAGATAGAGGATAGTGGGGAGATGAAAAGGTAAGGGATAGAGAAAGATTGGAAAAAGTGTAAATATTTTAAAAAATGAGTAAATCTTTTAAAAAAATTATAGGAAAATTGGAAAAAAAAATGATAATGACGTGGACGCTGATGTGGCTCAACTAGAGCGTAGCAACAATAAATAATACGCTTTAACTTTAAAATATATATAGATATAGATTCCGAAGTTCCCTTTAATCCCATGTTAATTAATGAACTTACTAAATTTCTTAATTGTGGCCCTTCAAGTTTAGTGGCTTTTCCATGAACATATATAACAAATCCAAAATTTCGCATCTTCCTTTCTGCCGTTTAACCTCAAAAAATAAATTAAAAAAAAAGTTGCAAAAAATACTATGTTTGTGAAATAACACTATCCACCAAAGAGAATTATTGCATGTATGAAAGTGCACCATATAATGGTGTGATCACTCATCATAACCATACACTAACATATACATTAAATTTATAATAAAAAAAAGTCCCAAATCAATCCACATTTATTTTTCCAATAGACTTTGCACTTTAGGAATTAATGTTGGGGTCATCACCTCCAGAAACTTTAATGTTTGGCTTTGGCAACCCTACACTTAGCATCCGATGATATAAAAAAGTGTCTATTATATCTCCTCAAAACATACTTTATCTATTTTATCATCTTATTTTACAACTCATCCAACATTTCAGATTCTATTTTTACATACAACTCATTAAAATAATATAAATATACCAAAAAATAATATAAACAAATCAATTCTCTCTCTTCTCTCCCATCTCTCTCTTCCTCTCTCACTCCATTAAAATATTAATTTTTATTTTTACAACCCATGAACAATAGGGTTGTATATTTGTATATATATAACCTTACTGTTCCCAGATGCTAAAAAAATTTACATATCCATTCCCGAGTAACGCTCTATTTTAGTGTCTTGATTGATAAAATAGCAACTAGAAGATTTTTACACCCCCAATGTTCTGATAAAAAAGGTTCTAAAACATAAACCCATTAATATTTTTTTCCAAAGTGCGGCTTTACCTCAAGATCATTGTGGCTGGTTCTGTAAGAATCATTTTTCCAATACCTAGCAAAGAGATGACATAAGGGCTTCTTTCTTCTCCTGTGGGATGATTACTAAATCTTTCATTTATTCTCTTTTGTACGAACAAATAGCAATACCACAATGCTGAAAATGATTAGGATTTGAGAAATTAAAGTTGGTGAGGGCCCATAGATTCCTCTTCTTATCGGTTGCTAACTAGTAGTACTGTTTGACTCATCCAACAAGTCGTCAATCTCATAGGATACATCGTTTGAACCAAACCTTCACAGCTTCCTCCTTCACAAACCTTTTTCTCTTCATCGTTGAGCACTGTCTGAATACCATGGAATTTGCTTTCAAGCTTTTGGATTTCCTCCTCAACATCTGCAAACAACGTGAACTCTGAAGAAATGATTGAACCAAGCTGATACATGATATAGTAGAAAGAAACTAAAGCCCGAGCCATACTTGGAAATGAAAGTTTGATATGATTACACAAGAGACTGAAAGGGTTGACAAAGGTGCATGAAACCAAATATGAGGTACAACTTTTCTTCTTCTTCTTCTAATGGATTTTGGCAAGAAAACAGTCCTCTTAGGTGCACAAAATTTAATTTCCTAACTTCAGTTCAGAGTCTAAATTTCTTCTCCGTTCTATTTGTGTGTATATGTTTTTTTTAACCTTTATCCACATTCAAACACATTTATTTACATGGAAATTCTATCAAATCGTTGGTAAATATGACTTTAGTTAATGCATGGGACCAAGTTTGATGCTTAACGTTGCATTATTATAATGGCTTTTGTCTCACTCAATATCTAACTTTTTAGTTGGCTAATTAAGAAACGTCCCCACTTAATTATTTGAGGCATTCTTGCTTATCAATGCTTTTGTTCAGAGAGAGCTTACTTTTGGTGATAAAGGATACTTAAAAAAAGGAAATGAGATCAACCCCCATAAAAAAATGAAAGAAAAAGCTTTGTTTGATGAGAAATGCTAACGGATGCTCTTAAGACAATGGTTAATAATTCATTTAAAGAAAATTTTTATGAAAAAAGAAAAAAAAAAGTAATTAATGTTTTGACAACTTTTTTCATTTCCCATAAAAGTGATGTCAAAACTTTCCTAAAATAGATTGTTAACCATTGTCTTAAAGGCACCCATTAACATGACCCTTGTTTGATATACGAAGTGTGCTACTTGGTTTTTACGAGTAGTTCATGAAGTTATACAATAAAAAAATAAAAAAAATAAAAAAAAATAAAAAAATAAAAAAAGAAGAAGCAAAGAGTAGGTCATGAAGTTGTGCTTTTAGTGAGGAGATAGCTTTACTTGTTCAATCTTTTTTTGATACAAGATAGAAATTCTACTCTAGCCTAATCTAAGTGTATATGTGTGTGAAAGCTCCCTCCTGAAAACTTGAACCCCGGTCTTTGCCCCCCACACCCCACAAGCACTTATACTTGTGGAGTGACCATCGCACCAAGGGCGTGCGATGGTTGTTCAATCTTTGAATTGGGCATCCATAAAGCTAGAAAAAACAAATGAAATTGCTCAAAGCGCAGTATTTAATGTTAGTCTGGTATAAAAATTGTAAGGTAATCCCAAAAAGGAAAAATATATTATTATAATTTAAGTATTAAAACTTTCTTAAAATGATTTCCTAATAAATGCTCTCGTTATACCACTTAACCAGACTCTTATAATTAATTTCACGTATAGATTCTTACATTTGTGAATCCTAATAAGGTTGTCTTGAGATACCCACTGTCTCAAAAGCTTGAGGTCCAACTCTAGTCTATGATCCACCACGCGATACACATCAATTCACACTTACCCCTTCTCTTCAACCCACCAACAAGAATAATGACATTCCACCATTGTTACAAAGTAATGAACTTTTTTATTTTGTACTGTAGTTTTCTTTTTGGGTCCTTCATGGATAGGATCCTGAAAACAAGTTATACAAGATATTTGAAGTAATTCAACCTTATTAGTTAAAAACCATTATGTTTTTTATGTTTATAATCACAACAATCTCTACAATAACCATGATTTACCTATAAATTAAACTGTAGATTATAATATATATATATATATATTCGATGTGTAAAATATAATACAAACATATATATATATATATATTTATATATTCGATGTGTAAAATATAATACAAACATGTATTAAGATACTTGAGGCAAGAAATATGTGTGGTGTGTAAATTTTACTACATTAAAACATAAACTTATGATATATAGACAAAATAGTTAATAATAAATATTAACTTTATATTAAATTAATTGAAAATTTTTGTAATAGAATTTTAGTTGAAGTAGAATTTAAATTTCTTGAAACTTAAATATATAATAGAGTTTTATATAGAGTAAATTGTGATATTATGATGTATAATCAAAATAGTTATTTTAACTATTAAAAATTATATTAAATTAATTTAAACTTGTTTTAATAGAATTTTTGTTGAAATCGAATTTAAATTTTTTGAAATTTAGATAATAGAGCTTACATAGAGCTACTGTTGGTACTTATGATAGTAAATTTTTTGTTGAAGTGTAGTGTTAAATTTCTTGAATTTTTTCTAGTCTTAAATTTTTTGAAACTTATGTAATAGAGCTTTGCATAGAGTAAACAATTGGTACTTCTGATAATAGAATTTTCGTAGAAGTAAAATGTTAAATTTCTTGAATTTTTTTAGCTTTAAAATTTCTTGAATTAACTTATTTAGTAATAAAGTTTTATGTAGAGATTTTTTTAAGCATAAAGTTTTAAGTAGAATTAATAGTTGGTAATAGAGTTTAATCTACGCTCTGTTTGTTTTGGCAATAATGTTTTCTAGAAAGTGAGTTGTTTTTCAATTTTTTTTTTATTTTTTTTTTATAAAACTATCTCATTTTCCTATGTCTGGTAGCAGCTTTAATTGGGTTGAAAAACAATTTCCTAACTTCCCTTATTTAGCTTACTGTAAAATAGAGTTATTTTCCAAAAAAAAATAATAATAATTGGAAAACAATATCTAATAATAGGCCATTCTTTTTACTTGACCAAAGATAATTCTCATTTGACTCTTTTTTTTTTTTTTTTTTTTTATGTTACCAAACACTAGAAAATACAGAAAACTATCTTTACATAATGTTTTTCATCGAAACAGACGGAACGTTAATAACAAAAGAAAGTCACATAAAAATATAATAATGAAACATAGTGTAGACATGCATTTGTCGCAAAGAGAGAAGATATCCACTTGATTAAGATCTAAATTTAATTATATGATATAATATGATTTTGGGATATTCCAAATTTTCACTTGTTATTCCATTTTGTGATGAAATTTAAATCTATTATCCTATTTTTTTTTAGATGAAATATTATCCTCATTTGAGAAAAAAGCCATCACCTCTTATAGGATTAGCCTAGATCCACGTACTTATAGGATAATACATTAAAGGATGCATACAAAACTTATAAGATTTATTTTTGGAAAAGGAAATAGAAGCAAACTGTAAGATTTGATTAGTCCTAAGTAACTTTTAAGACAATCTTGCTCTATCACCACATACCTTTGGTGCGATGGTCACTTTACAAGTATAAGTGCTTGTGGGGTGTGGAGGGTAAGGGCCGGGGTTCAAATCTCCAGGAGGGAGTTTCACATACATATATACTTAGATTAGGTTAGAATAGAATTTATATCTTGTATAAAATAAAATAAAAAGACAATCTTGCTCCGAACATCTCATGGGCAAACACAGCCATAATTATCAGAACTATAACAAAGTCGGGTTCCAACTAGCTCAGGTAAAGTTTCTTCTCGTTGAGTAAGAAATTTGGGATTCAAACTTTACCTACACCAAAAACCAATAAGTATCTTAGCATGATGATAAAGAGCAATTATTATGAAGTGGATGCTATAGGTTAAAATTCTATCGTATCTATCGTAACTATAATGAACTTATGCACGCTGGTTCTTGAATTTTGTTATATACCTTATTCAATGATGAATTTTATAAAACTAATATGAAAAATGCCAAAGTTACTATCACTTTACAAAAGACAAACTAACGTGGTGATGAATGTGATTCATGCCCATGCTACCTCAATAACATAATAAGTAAATATCTTGAATACCTTTTTATGATTATTAGTGGCACATCAACTTATAAGACTTATTTAGTAAAAGCTATCAGTATCACTAACAACACTCAACCAATAATACAAATAGAAAAAAGCTAGTTAAGTGAAAATTCAAACCTCAGTTGTAAATTAAGTAGGTAAGATTTTGAATGTGATAAGGATTTGTGTAGATTAAGAATTT
>JARYZH020002665.1:0-14381 GCA_030021035.2 Notholithocarpus densiflorus
ATTATACACTTATTATTGATTAACATTTTTTTTTCTTGATAAGTAGATAGTTGGAGAGAGAGAGAGAGAGAGAGAGAGAGGGAGGTGGTGTTGAAATTCAAAACTACAAGCATGAGGTACTACAAAAAAAATTCAATTATTATTAGATTATTACTTGAACTGATTAATATTTTATTTGTACACTTGTATTATATTAAAAGTTACATCTAAAAAATAAATAAATAATTATAACTTGTTATTTAAAGTTGTTCAAAAAATGTCCTAAACATAATATTTCTCTTAAAGGAATCCATTGAAAAAAGAATGATAAACATTGTAAGAAGGTAATATTTGTTTGATAATGGGCATATGATTCTCAAATTGAGATTCGTGCTCTTGTACCATGCAATTAACTATGATGCATGAAAGAAATTAAAAAGTAAAATGGTAAAAATTAAATCAATTTTTATTCATGATTAAAAATAACTTCTACAACTTTTAATATCATCAATTTTTTCCTATTGTACTGTGCACGGGATCTCAAAATCCATTATTCTCATTGTTCCTTACTTTCTGTTGGTGCAAACACAATAATAATGAAAATAATACAATGAAAATAAAATAGTCCATTAATCACCACAATTAAAAAGAATAAAATAGTCTCTTTCCTTTTCAATGTAGGATTAAACATTTTCACTAACTCCTCATCTTTCATATTAACTCTCGTACCTATACATTTATGTTGTAATATAAATTCATTTTAATTAATTAATATTAAAGTGCTCCCAACACTTTCACTAGGCAAGAAATAAGTATCACATGTGGCAACCTTGTACGAAGTTAAACTTTCTTTCTATGGTGATCATCATTGATCTAGTTGTTCTGTCATCTGTGTGTATCACTAAATCGTCACGAAAACACATCTACTGTATCATGTTAATTAGTGGCTCCCACGTCGATTATTGTCTGATAAAGGGGGCCTCATATTGAGTCACCACCATCAAATTAATGACATTCCCTGCACGGCATGCAATACCGATTATGCATGAAATATACTAATATATAGACTCCACTGATCATATATAAATATATATATATATATATATATATATCTGTGTGTGAGAGAGAATTTATATTGACAAACCTTTAGTTCAAAGTGATAAATTGTTAATTAATGATTTTGAAAGGGATTTGAAAATATACAGCATAAAGCAGAGATAAATGAAAGGAAAAAAAAATTTTGGTTATACGAGGCCAATATACATTATAAGATATTATAAAACGTTCACTGAGGCAAACAAACAAAAAAAAAAAACCCCTACTTTTAATTTTTCTGAATTCGAAAAGAGTACTGGGAGAGAGTGCTAATCGAAAAGAGTACTGGGAGAAAGTGCTAATTAATTGTATTGGGTAGATTATTTATGCCTAATTACTCATATTCTTACGTACATGCTTGAAATATATAAAAATCAAGATTTTATTAGTTTATTTCAAGTGTGTGTAAAAATGTAAGTAATAAAGGGTGTGTATTAGTATTTTCCCATTTGTATTATTTAGAATTTTCAACGATCTCGACATAGTGACACTATAATCCCCGCACTACTTTTCAATATGTTAGGCCAAATTGGTCATTGTTGCAATAACCAGTAGGAGTTTGATGCCAAAAATAGAAGTATTAGAATTTTCTTATGGTAATTCGCCTTTGCTACTACATCAGCTATTGAAATCTCTAATTTTTTTCAAGTCAAAATTTTAATTTTAAACTAATTAAAACTAACATATCATGAGTCTTATTTGGCTAAAGTAACTTAACACTAAGAGTCCGTTTGGATACCGCTTATTTTGCTGAAAACTGAAAACACTATAGTAAAATAATTTTAAAATGTGAGAATAATACTGTGGGACTTAGTTTTAAAGTTTTTTTTTTTTTTTTTTGAATAAAGTACTTGTGGGTCCTGTGAACGGTGCACGGGACCCACTGAACAATGCATAATCACATGAAAACTGACTTCTTAAAAAAAAAAAAACGCCAAACACAAGACGCTCCTCTGTAGATGCAATCCAAACGCGTACTAAACAAATATTAGTTAAATTATACTTGGTTGACAATTCATTAGGAATTTCAATTGTGTGGCCATGAGTCTCATGGCAGCTTAACCAAATACAATTAAAACTCATGATGTATTTTTTTTTTTTTTTTACTAAAGGATGTAACTTTATACTAAATAAATTCTAAAAATTATTCTTCATTAAATACTCTTGATATTTTCTAACAAATTATATGGTTTGAATTTTTATTTATTACTATTTTATGAATTAATTATAAATAATATTTTCACATAGAATTGTAATATATATATATATATATTTATATTCCATGTTAGCTAGAACCAATTAAAACTTGTTTATTATAAATTTCATTTGATTTAAACCAACCCAACTCCAAACAATCACTAATTAAATTATGTTTGGTTGACTTTTCTTAAGATTTCTTCATGTGCTGTCACATTAGCATTAATTGAAACCAATTAAAACTCATATATTACGAGTTTTATTTAAGTAAAGTAACCTAAACATAAATAAATTAAATTAAATTACATTTATTATTTTAAATAAATTACGGTTGGTCTATTCTAAGAAATTCTCTAGTTTTTTATTTATTTTTTGGTGGTTAATATTCATTTAAGTATTTATTTGCAAATTTTAAGTGATACTTATTTTGGTTTGACTATTACATGTTAGTTGAAAGTTGAAACCAAACAAAACTTTTGCATCTTGAGTTTTATTTGATGAATGCAACCCAACACTAAACAAATATTGATTAAATTATAATTGATTGAGACTCTATAAGATTTTTCTTTTGTATTGCCACAACAGCATTTGAAAGGTTTTTATTTCACATCCTCATGATCATCTCTGTGGGGGCCGGTCAGCCAGAGTGTACTATTACGACTGTACGAAATGGGTCTATGGCCCAATCCGAGGATATCAACTAATCCGAGGATGGCCAAATAAGGTTATTGCTAGAAATGGGATGAGTAGAGGGGATAAAGATTGTACATGGTAGTCTAAAATATGTCCGAGAATAAAATCCACCTCGGAATTTGAGATCCGAGGACTGTGAGAAGATCTCATCAATCAGGGTACTCTTCAAGGTTGCGTCATGACTATAAGTCGGCCATTGGATAAAGGATGGGTAAAGGGAGGCAACAAATATCTTCAAAGCTGCTACCTCCACATTAAATGCTCCCCAACTAACTCTCTGGCCACATTAATGTGGAGATGATACCTGAACAGTGTTTAAGCAGCCTTACAGCTACTTGTTGGAGGTTCTGGCATGTTCTGGATGGGACAGAAGGAAGTTCCTAGAGCCTGTCCTACACGTGTACGGTGGAACTGAAGAAAGGAAATGAGTATATAAAGAGGGAAGAGTTCTAGAGAGGGGAGAGATTGGATTTTTGGTGAAAGAAAGAACACTGTAGCTATTTGAACTAACCTTGTATCCATTTTCATAATCATTTTAGAAATACAAATTAAAACTCCTCGGACTAAGGCCGAGGACCGCATTATTTGCATAGAGGTATGCTAGCGTTAATTGTTCACTAGTTTAATTATCTTCAACTATTGTCACACTGATTAACTCCTAGTTCTTCTACCCACTCTCTACAAATTTATTGTATTGGGCTTATTGGGGTTGAACCCACTTATCCTTTAGGAATAATGCGTAAACCCAGTCCCTACAATTGGCGCCGTCTGTGGGAAGAACTTGTGGGTTAGTAAGTGTAACAGTTAACCATGGTAGGATCGGGTCCACACCAACAAACCTCGCACCAGGCAGGTCCCCAACAAACAGAGTCTGATGGGTCCCAGCAACAAGGTCATTCTCATAGCCTCGGACATGGACAAAGTCTAGGGGGTGAAAGGAACCGAGAGGGGAGCGTGCATACCACACGGACGAGCAACAGCCACTCTCAGGTGGGTAGTCGCTCGTCTCGGAGACAAAACCATAACCAGACCATGCAGAAGGAGATAGATGGCTTGAAGCAGAGACTGCGCCATGCACAGCGGAGACGGTCTCCTCCCAGTTCTAATACGTCTTCTGATGAGGACGGCGATTACAGGCAAAGGTCAAGAACCCCTCCTAGCGAGACTTTCTCCTACGAGGATGAGCACCATCCTAGACGAGAACATCAGGGCTTATCTAGCAGAGGCCTAGGTAATGATGCCATGAGTAAGGCTCTGGACCAAATTTCTAAGTCCCCCTTCACACGGAGGATAGAGGGGGCCAGGTTACCCCGGCGTTTCCATCAGCCTATCTTCACTGTTTATAATGGTCGAACGGACCCTGTGGAGCATGTGAGACAGTTTAATCAAAAAATGGCCGTTTATTCCAAAGATGAAGCATTGATGTGCAAGGTTTTTCCGTCTAGCCTAGGACCAGCAGCGATGAGGTGGTTCAACGGCTTAAAAGCAAATTCCATAGATTCCTATAAGCGGCTCACCCAGGCCTTCAGCTCTCGCTTCATTACGAACAGTAGGGTTCCTCAACCTCTAAGTTTGTTGTTGTCATTGTCCATGTGCGAGGGAGAGACCCTAAAAACATACTCGGATAAGTATTGGGAGATGTACAATGAGATGGATGGCAACCATGATGATGTTGCCATTAGCACTTTTAAAAGTGGACTCCCAACTGGGCATGGCTTGAGGAAGTCCCTGACTGGCAAACCCGTCACCAGTGTATGCCAACTTATGGATTGGATTGACAAGTATAAAAGAGTAGAAGATGACCAACTGCAAAGGAAAGGAAAGGAAAGGAGAAAGTTATCCCTCAGGAGAGGAGGGATTTCAGGTCGGACAGATACAACCCTAGTCGTCCGAGGAGAGATTTCGCGGGGCAGTCCGGACCAATCAGTACGTAAGTGGTTAACACTGTATTTAGAGATCCGGTACATCGGGTTTTGGAAAAAGTCAGGAATGAACCATTCTTTAAGTGGCCGAATAAGATGGCTAGAGTCCCCATGAGGCGCAATCAAAGCCTATATTGTCAATACTATCAAGATCACGAACATACTACAGAGGACTGCAGGAACCTTTGGAACCACTTGGATCAGCTGGTGCAAGAAGGGAAGCTGAGGCATTTTTTACACCTTTCTAGCGGTCACCAAGGTCAGGCAAACCAAGAGCCAAGGAGAGACAACTCCTTAAGACCACCTGTGGGAACTATAAACGTGATCTTTGCTGCTCTAGGGAGGACGGACTCATGCCCTTCTAGGGTAATGTCTGTAGCACGAATATTTGCCGATGACTCTAGCCCAAAGCAAAAAAGACCAAAAGTGTATCCTCATCTGATTTTGAGTTTTACCGAGGATGATAAAATGGGAACCATCCAACCCCACGATGATGCGTTGGTGATGATGCTTCGGATTGGGGGTTATGACGTGAAAAGGGTAATGGTAGATGGTGGTAGTGGGGCCAAGATCATGTACCCTGATCTCTATAAGGGGCTAAGGCTGGCAACAGAAGATTTAACGCCCTATAACTCCCCATTGATGACTTTTGATGGGAAGGTGGTCATGCTAAAGGGCCAGATTAGATTACCTATGCAAACCGGCACAGAAGTGGTGGAGGTTGATTTCATTGTGGTGGATACATACTCTCCTTACACTGCCATCGTGGCAAGACCTTGGCTTCATACCCTGGGAGCCGTTGCCTCCACTCTGCATCAAAAGGTGAAGTTCCCTTCCGAGGGCAAGGTCCTAGAAATTCCAGGTTGCCAAGCTACGGCAAGGGAATGCCTGGTGGCTGCCATCTCATATCGACCCAAGGCAGAGTCCTCGGCCAGCATGGAGGGAAGCTCATAGCAATCAAAGACCTCAGCATCACCTATTAATGCACCGTCCGAGGATGCTGAATGCGAAGATTTGGAAAGGGTGGTTATTGGCGATGACCCGGAGAGGTTCTCCCAAGTGGGATCTCAAATGTCCCTTCAGGAAAAGGAGGGATTGATAGGGTTCCTCAAAAAAAATGTTGATGTGTTCGCATAGGACGCTTATGACGCCCCAGGAGTAGATCCGAACTTCATATGTCACCACTTAAATGTAAATCCATCCGCTACTCCTAAGAAACAACGACCTCGGCGACCGTCTAGGGAGCATGCCGATGCTATCAAGGACGAGGTGAGAAAGCTCAAGCAAGCAGGAGCTATCAGGGAGGTGTTTTACCCTGAATGGTTGGCTAACACTGTGGTTGTGAAGAAGAAGAGTGGGAAGTGGCGGGTTTGTGTGGACTTCACGGATCTCAACAAGGCATGTCCAAAAGACCTATTCCCCATGCCTCGGATAGACCAATTGGTGGATACAATTGTAGGCCATCCTCAGATGAGCTTCTTAGATGCTTTTTAGGGTTATCCCCAAATACTACTAGCTTTGGGTGATCAAGAGAAAACAGCATTTGTGACTCCTATTGGAAATTACCACTATAAGGTGATACCCTTCGGAGCCATTTTTGACATCTTGAGGAAGCATAAGCTGCGTCTCAACGCTTCTAAATGCTCGTTTGGTGTAGGGTCTGGCAAATTTTTGGACTATATGGTCACTCATAGAGGAATCGAAGTGAACCCGGATCAGATAAAAGCAATTCACAACTTACAACCTCCAACCTCCTCAGAACCCTAAAAAAGTCCAGAAACTCACTGGGATGATCGCAGCCCTGAATTGGTTCATTTCTAGGTTTGCGGACAGGTGCCGACCCTTCTACCTCCTGATGAACAAATGGAAAGGATTCGAATAGTCCGAAGACTGTGATTTAACCTTCCAGCAACTTAAGGAATACCTGTCTAGGCCACCCATCATGTCAAGTCCTGAGGCCGACGAGGTCTTGTTCGCCTACATTGCAGTGGCTCCTTATGCTGTTAGCCTGGTATTGATACGAGTTGATAATGGTGTACAGCGGCCGTTCTATTATGTGAGCAAGTCGTTACATGAGGCTGATGTGCGTTACCTGCCCTTGGAAAAAGGCAATTCTGGCAGTAGTGCATGCCACATGAAAACTTCCTCATTACTTCCAAGCACACACGGTTGTTGTTCTAAATCAGCTTCCACTTAAGTCAGTACTCCGAAGTGCCGAGTACACGGGAAGAATTGCCAAGTGGAACACAGTTCTGGGGGCTTTTGATGTCAAATACATGTCTCGGACCTCTGTCAAGGGCCAAGTCCTAGCTGATTTGATAGCTGAATTTGCCGAATCTCCAATAGAGATAGTAGTGGGAGAGCAACACATGGATAAAAAATCGATTGGCGCAATCTCCGTGCAAGGGAGCTCATGCTGAAAAGTATATGTGGATGGTACAGCAAACCAAAGAGGGTCTGGGGTGGGATTAGTTTTAATATCTCCTAAAATGGTTACCATCGAGAAATCATTAAGACTGGGGTTCGTAGCCACAAATAATGAAGCAGAGTATGAGGCTTTATTGAAAGGAATGCTCATGGTACAAAAGATGGGGGGAAAGGCACTAGAGGTATTCTCGGACTTGAGACTGGTTGTGGGCCAAGTAATGGGGGAGTTAGAGGCTAGGGATGTGAGAATGCAGAAGTACATAAGTCAGGTTAGGCGCTTGCAATTGGATTTCGAATTCTTCGGCATGTCATACATCCCAAGGACTGGAAACACGCATGCAGATTCATTGGCCACTCTTGCAACATCCTCGGTGAATGATATACCTTGGGTTATCCTTGTAGAGGACTTGTGCAGAGGAGATAAGGTCAAAGAGAACGCGGTTCAGATCCATCAAATCAAAGTAGATCTGAGTTGGATGGATCCTATAGTGAGTTTTCTCAAAGATGATACACTACCTGAGGAGAAGTCTGAAGCTAAAAAAGTACGAAGAAAAGCTCCTCGTTTCTGGCTATCCGAGGACCATAAGTTGTATAAACGCTCCTATTCTGGGCCGTATTTGCTGTGTATACATCCTGAAGCATCAGAATTGCTGCTCGAGGAGTTGCATGAAGGGATTTGTGGGAGTCACACAGGGGGAAGGTCACTGTCTCACAGAGCCATCACTCAAGGATATTGGTGGCCGGGTATGCAGACGGAAGCCTAAGAGTATGTCAAGAAGTGTGATCACTGCCAAAGGTTTGCCCCAAACATCCACCAACCAGGTGGGGTGCTCAATCCCCTCTCTAGTCCTTGGCCGTTTGCTCAGTAGGGCTTGGATATTATAAGCCCTTTCCCAAAAGTAATAGGAAATAAGAGGTACCTGTTGGTAGGCATGGACTATTTCACCAAATGGGTCGAAGCCGAACCTTTGGCTAACATCAGGGATGCGGATGCTAAGAGATTTATCTAGAAGATCATCGTTACACGATTTGGTGTCCTCCACACCTTCATCTCGGACAACAGCCTCCAATTTGATAACAAGGCCTTCAAAAGATATTGTTGTGATCTGGGAATTACAAATAGATATTCCACTCCTGCCTAGCCCCAGGGAAACGGGTAGGCCGAGGCTGTTAATAAAGTTATAGTCGCTGGGTTAAAAAAGAGGTTGGATGATGCAAAGGGAAGATGGGTGGAAGAGCTGCCACACGTCTTGTGGACATATCGGACTACACCTCGTCGATCAACAGGAGAGACCCCTTTTTCCATGACTTACAGGGCCGAGGCTATCATCCCCTTAGAGACCAGCTTTCCAACGCTGAGGACGAGTACTTTCACACCAAGCAACAACAGTGAACTGCTATCAAAGAGTTTGGATTTAGTTGAAGAGAGAAGAGAAAAAGCGATGATCCAGCTAGCCTGTTACCATCAGAAACTCAAACAAGGGTATGACGCCAACGTGAAGCTACGACCACTAGCCCCAGGGGACTTGGTGCTGAGAAAAGTTGTGGGTAGTGCCAAGAATCCGGCCTGGGGAAAATTAGGGCCCAACTGGGAAGGACCATATCGCATCACTTCAGTAGCAGGGATAGGTGCGTACTATCTAGAAGACTTAGATGAAAAAGTTGTACTCCGCCCCTGGAATGTAAATAACCTAAGAAGGTATTATTATTAATGAAAGCAGCCCTATGTGCAATCTGATTTGTTGTAAATACGCTCCATGCGGTCCTTAAATATTTATTGAAGTATTGAACAGAAGCTAAAGTCATGTAGGCTCTTCGGACCATAGACTTAGTGGAAATTAATACCCTTTACCATCTATTGAAGTATTAAACAGAAGCTAAGTCTTGTTAGGCTCTTCGGATCACAGACTTAGTGGAAATTAATGCCCTTAGATATCTATTGAAATATTGAACAGAAGCTAAAGTCCTATTAGGCTCTTCGGACCACAGACTTAGGGGAAATTAATACCCTTTACCATCTATTGAAGTATTAAACAAAAGTTAAGTCATGTTAGGCTCTTCGGATCACAGACTTAGTGAAAATTAATGCCCTTAGATATCTATTGAAGTATTGAATAGAAGCTAAAGTCCTGTTAGGCTCTTCGGACCACAGACTTAGTGGAAATTAATACCCTTTACCATCTATTGAAGTATTAAACAGAAGCTAAGTCTTGTTAGGCTCTTCGGACTACAGACTTAGTGGAAATTAATGTCCTTAGATATCTATTGAAGTATTGAACAGAAGCTAAAGTCCTGTTAGGCTCTTCAGACCACAGACTTAGTGGAAATTAATACCTTTTACCATCTATTGAAGTATTAAACAAAAGCTAAGTCTTGTTAGGCTCTTCGGACCACAGACTTAGTGGAAATTAATGCCCTTAGATATCTATTGAAGTATTGAACAGAAGCTAAAGTCCTGTTAGGCTCCTTGGACCACAGACTTAGTGGAAATTAATACCCTTTACCATCTATTGAAGTATTAAACAGAAACTAAGTCATGTTAGGCTCTTCGGATCACAGACTTAGTGGAAATTAATGCCCTTAGATATTTATTGAAGTATTAAATAGAAACTAAGTCATGTTAGTCTCCTCGGACCACAGACTTAGTGGAAATTAATGCCCTTAGATATCTACTGAAGTATTAAACAAAAGCTAAGTCCTATCAGGTTCTTGGGACCACAGACTTAGTGAAATCAATACACTAAATCTATCTCGGGTCACCAGGTGCGTTATCCCTTAGTGGAAATGTAAATTGAAGTAAGCTCACGAGCATCACTTAAAGCATTTCAGGGTACTATGGATTTTTTTGTTGTTAGAATTGATAGATTTAAAGTTTGTTTTGATCTACTTTGATTACCAATAGAAAAATATTTGAACTTTATTTATCCTTGTGTAAAATGCTTATTTCATAACATATGGCTATGAAAGGGAAAATATATTGGAATTTTTATAATATGTAGTCATAATCAATCCAGGAACATTCAAAGTGAAAATTACACAAATGAAGAAATTAACCCATATGAATCCGAGAAATTAAAATGCATATTCCATTAAAATATGGCTCCAGAAAAGAAACTTCATTACATAAATCGTGATTACACTATAAAAGAAAAAAAAGGGGATTCATTGCTTCAGCTTTATCTGAGGCTTATCCTTGGAAGTTTGGTTAGCCTGTTTGGCTGCTTCAGTAGGGATCACCTTTTCTTGTTCTTTGGGGGCTTCCTCAATAGGCATGGTAACTGAAGCTAAAGCCTGATGAAAACTTTGAGAAGCTGCTCCATCTTGAGGAACCACTACAGCTTTATCCGAGGATATTTTCTTGAGAGTTTCAGGATCTTTTATTTGTTCCTGTTCACTGGGAAGAGGAGGACCCTGAGGCTGTGCTGTCTCAATAAGGTCAGCAACTGTGGAGGCTGCTTTGCCTTGAGCAGGAGGGGGATCCGAAGTTCGTATTACTGGTGGGAAGTAGATACTTTCTAGCTTTCTTAACTCAGAAGAAGCCTTTACCCCAGCTCGGTTGAGGGCTTCGCTCCAAGTTTGAGCGCAATAAGTTCGGCATACGGCTGAGACCTCGGCCCTAAGGGCTTCCTTAGTCTCTGCTACTCCGATGTCATAACCATGCTGCTCAGCCTCGTCCCTGGCTTTCTCAGCCTCGATTTTAGCCTTCTCGGCCTCCCCTCTTAGCTTCTCAGCTTGATCCTTAAGCTTGTGAGCTTCCTCCAAATTCTTCCGAAGGGCCATTATTTGTTCTTTGGAGGAAGCTAAATGTTCCCTCGCGTCTCGTAGGTGCAGTCTCTGCTCCTCGACTTACCTCTGGGTGCCCTCTAGACCCGACTCAACACTTCTCCTGGCTTTTTCCTCCTCAGCCAATTTCTTCCTTAAATCTTTATTGAATTGATCAGCAATATTGAATGATTCCACGGCTGACACACGCCTTTTCTTCTCATCATCCAATTGCCAATAGCAGGAATTGGTTATCTCCTCAGCCCTGAAAGTGGCTTGGACAGCCTGAAAGAAAAGGGCTAATAACTTTACACTAAAAAAAATAAATAAAAAATAAATAAATAAAAAAAAGAGAAAAAGAAGAAGAAAAAGCGGGGAATAATGACATACCATGCCCAGATACCTTTTGAGGTTAAGGAAAACCTCATTCTTCCTGACAGACCGCAGCTCGGCCATGTCAGTAAGGAGTAACAAAGCCTCCTCCAAGGCTGAAGCCACCTGACACCCAACGCCTCCATGAAAATCCCTGATGGATGCATTAGCCCTTAAGGGTTCCCCATTAAGTATTGGAGCTGGAAGCCAAGCCTGGAGCTCAGGTGGCTGATTATCACCCCTCTCTAAGCCCCTCTGCCCTGGTTGGCCAATCTTCAGCTGCTTTGCAACTCATTGGGCCTCATCCTCATCTGCGGGCCGAGATCTTCCCACCTCCAATGCTTCCTTTCCTTTCTGTTCTCTTTTTCTCTTTGAGTCGGCAGAGTCATGCCTAGGTGGCAAGGATGGCTGAGGAGGGGGAAGAGGAAGTTTGGGAGGAATAGGAGGAAGTTTGGATTGAGTAGGCTTGTCAGGCACATCCTTCCCGGGCTGAGACTCTATTAAGTCCAGCAAACCTCTTTTAGGTTTCCTTTGAATACCCATCTCGTCCAAAGTAACGACGTCTACCTGTTGCTGATAGTCAAAGTCAACTGGCGAACTCTCGAGGGATAGGGGCCTGTTGAAAACCTCAAATTCGTCTTGAGAATCTGACAAGTCTACAATCCACTCTTGATCTTCTTCTTCTTCTTCCTCCTCTTTTCCTTAGCAATGGGTTGAGATGAGGATGCTCCTATTGAAGAAACGCCCACAAAGATTGGTTGTGTAAGTGGTGTACCCTCGGGAATTGGAACGCCCTCAGGAACAACGAATCCTTCGTAGGCCACGCTAATGTGGTGAAGCCGAGGATCTTTGGCTCGTATCACACACTTAGGAGCTTGGAATCCAAGGGAAATCGGCTTGTACCCAAGGATTAGGTGCGCAACTCGTAATTGACTGTCGGTTTCGTTCACGAACACCTCGGACCGCAGAATCCTGTCTAGACTCTCTCTGTTAACTAAATTGAGCCGAGGTCTGGTGGAACGTCTGTCTGTAAAATCATTAAAGCAGAAGGAGAATTTGTCAAAAACAAAAACGTTGCAGAATACAGAAGAAAAATATAAGCCAAAGTATATAAGTTTACAACTAGGCTCCCACCTGGCATTCCCTCCTTAACCGGACAGGGTAATCTATCGTGCCATTCCCCATAAAAAATTAAAAAATCTTCCTTTAGCCCTTTGTTTGACATAGGGAGGCATTGAATTAGCCTTACTTCGGGATACCTTGACTTAAGGTAGTATCTCTGCCCCTTTAAATGGTGCAGGTTGTATACCCAGTTGACATTATGATGTGTCAATCCCAGGTTCATTCTCTCATTCAAGGCTTCTACGCTCCCTAACATTCTGAACATATTTGGGGCGCATTGTGTGGGAGATAATCTAAAGAATCTAAGATAGTTTCTTGTGATTGTACCCATAGGAATGGTCATCCCTCCCTCTATGAAGGCGATCATTGGGATGACCACCTCTCCCCCTTTTCTATCATCTACCCATTCCCCTTGGGCAGCGTATCTCATGCCCACTGTTTGCGGGATCCTGTATTTAACCCTGAACCTCTCTCTATCCTCTTCGGATTCAACTACACACTTGAATCTACCCATTTCCTAAGAATATCTGAGAAGAAACTAACAATTTTGAAACGAAAAGTAGAGACGAAAAGGAGAAAGTAGGATGAAAAGAGAATATACGGAAAGAAACAAAGTTGGGGAAGTTTGAAGAAACTTACAGGATTAAAAGGAAGTCCTCGGACAAGTTTTGGTATTTGTAAAAGCACAAGTAAGTAACAAAAAGGACAGGTTCAGTGTATGAACTCTAGGATTATGTAATTGCTGAAAGTAGGAAAGGGGGTTGATTTGAAAAGCTATTTATAGGGGTGCAGAATTTACAAGCGGGAAGATTCCCACTCGTAACCCCAAAAAACCCCCCACCGTTAGATTCGCATCGGGCCGTTGAACGTGGGGGACATAAGTGCCGTCAACATTTAATGAGGGCACGCTCTGGACGCCCAAGTGTCAGGAGCGTGTCTTGAAAAGATAAAAAGGCGTTTGGGCGGTTCAGATAGAAACGGTTTGATTGTAGGGCAAAGTAGGCCGAGGATATCAAAATCCTTCTTTCCTCCCGAGGAGTCGAAAAGCAAGATTTTGAGGGGCTATTATGGGGGCCGGTCAGCCAGAGTGTACTATTACGACTGTACGAAATGGGTCTCTGGCCCAATCCGAGGATATCAGCTAATCCGAGGATGGCCAAATAAGGTTATTGTTGGAAATGGGATGAGTAGAGGGGATAAGGATTGTACATAGTAGTCTAAAATATGTCCAAGGATAAAAGCCACCTCGGAATCTGAGATCCGAGGACTGTGAGAAGATCTCATCAATCAGGGTACTCTTCAAGGTTGCGTTATGACTATAAGTCGGCCATTGGATAAAGGATGGGCAAAGGGAGGCAACAAATATCTTCAAAGCTGCTACCTCCACATTAAATACTCCCCAACTAACTCTCTGGCCGCATTAATGTGGAAGTGATACCTGAACAATGTCTAAGCAGCCTTACAGCTACTTGTTGGAGGTTCTAGCATGTTCTGGATGGGACAGAAGGAAGTTCCTAGAGCCTGTCCTACACGTGTACGGTGGAACTGAAGAAAGGAAATGAGTATATAAAGAGGGAGGAGCTCTAGAGAGGGGAGAGATTGGATTTTTGGTGAAAGAAAGAACACTGTAGCTATTTGAACTAACCTTGTATCCATTTTCATAATCATTTTAGAAATACAAATTAAAACTCCTCGGACTAAGGCCGAGGACCGCATTATTTGCATAGAGGTATGCTGGCGTTAATTGTTCACTAGTTTAATTATTTTCAACTATTGTCACACTGATTAACTCCTAGTTCTTCTACCCACTCT
>JARYZH020002666.1:0-14380 GCA_030021035.2 Notholithocarpus densiflorus
AAATACCTCAATCCAAAGTCCAAACACAAGGAAAATTCCAATATCAAATTTACCTCTAGAGCAGAAAATGCTAGAGAGAGCAATCAATATCTCCTTCCACACCATACGGGGCCCACAACCACTCTCTGAACAGGGTTTGGTTGTAAGACTCACAGCTTCTTTTTTTGTTATGCTGAGACAATTTCCTTTTCATTCTTTCGAGTTCATGCTTTACCAGGTAATGATGCTTGAACTAGTGAGTGATCATTTTCGACAGAAATAGATGCATCTTTCTTTCTCTCTCTGTGTTACCTACCCAAATGGAAGTTCAATTTGTTACCCAAAGTCCTATTCTGGAAAGCATCGGCAATTACAGATTGGTTCTATAATAGGAGGACGAAAGACTGGAAATGTTGTTGGGGAAGTGGCAGTCGAAGGACTCTTCAGCTGGAGAGGAAACGGTGGTGGCAGAGGTGAGCAATAAGCTTGGTTAACAAAAACAATCATGAGAGAAGAAAACTTAAGAGAGAAGAAGAAGGCGAAAGTGTCCAAATTTGCTGATCAAAAAGCGTGTTTGGGTACGGGGTCAAAGCATACGTGTGTCGATTTCTTTTTCCGTGTTTAGAGCATTCACATCTGGTTTCTTCAAAAAACTTCATTTTACCATCTTAAAAGTTACCTTATCTATTATATCATACCATTTTACAACACACCTAACATTCTAAATTTTATTTTCCTATTCATTCCATTAAAATAATATATACTACCTAATAAAATAATATAATATAATCTCTCTCTCTCATCTCCCCCATCACTCTGATTATCTTTTCCTCACTAACTCTCTCTTTCAACCACCCATCACCACCACATCTGCCATAAGAAACCCACCACCACCACCGTGAAAAAAACCCACCCTACCACCGGGAACAAAACCCATAAAATCCACCACCACCTCCACCCACAAAATCCACAAAGCCACCACTAAAAAACCCACCAAACACCAGTCACAACCATGGTGAGAATCAAAGGACAGAATCAAAGCCGAATCGAAACCCACCACCCCATATCCAGATGGACACCCACCAAACAATACGGCCACAGCAAGAACCACCAAAAAACCTCCACAACAACCATAAGAAACTGGCCACCATGCAACCACCAAACCTAGAAACCACACAACAACCAAACCCAGACAGTAGCCATAACAACCACAAAAAAAAACACACTCTCGACATCGGTCTTTATGTCGATCTCCAGTCTCCACGCCGGTCTCCACGTCGATCTCCACCGTGTTAACCTCCATGCCACCACACTGATCTCAACTGCGCCACCCGCCTCGCCACCACATCGATCTCAGGCACATGAGTGAGAACTGAGGCTACACTGCTACAGAGAGAGAACTAGAGAAATGAGAGAGAGATAGACACGAGGGAGATGGAGAGACAAAGTGGGACTGACGCTACACTGCTACAGAGAGAGAACTAGAGAAATGAGAGAGAGAAATGTGGGAGATGGAGAGACAAAGTGGGAGACAGCTAATGAAGGAGAGAGAATAAATTAGTAAAAAATTTATACAAGCCTGCTACAGTACCATCTTACTTATAAGATGGTATTGTAGCAGTATTGTAAAAAAAATTATAATTAGAAGCCTGGATAAAGCATGTTTCTTGTGCTTTGATGGTAAAATATGCCAACATATGGCATATGGCAGTGTGGGTACTAATGCTCTTATATGAGATTTGAAAGAGAGACCAACAAAAAGGATGGAAATTGGATATATAGTTTGTGTTCTAGATTTGTACAAAATCTTATCTGATCTTCATTTATATACTTTTTTTTTTTTTTTTTTTGTTTATGGTGAGAATTTGAGGGGTTACGCGGGAGTAAGAGCAACTAAAAGATCTATTTTAATATTTCACTTTACAATATATCCAATATCAAATATTTTATTTTTTTACCACTTTATTTAAATATCATTTTTTTAATCTTTCTTTATTTTTCCTCTATATCTCTTTCTTTCTCTTCTTCTTTGTCTCTCTTTTATCTAAAAATGTCTGGTTGGGATAATTTTGAAAATGATGAAAAAATGAGAGTGGAAAATATGAGAGAAAATGGGTGAGATGGGAGGGGGTAGAGAAATGATAGGGCCCGACTATTTTCTCTCCATGCCCACCAAAACTTGATCTCACCAAATTAGGGAGAAAATGGAAGTGAAAATGAGAAACTATGATTTTGACAAAATTTTGCTTTGCCACCAACAAGCAAAGGTTTTTTTTTTTTTTTTGGTGCTCATTTCACTTTTTGTCTTTTTTGTTAATTTCTTTTGCTTTTATCTGTTTCTTCCATTCTCTTTTTTTTTTTTTTTTTTTCTCTCTCTCTTTTTTTATTATTTGTTTTGGATCCTTTTGGTTTGTGATATAAAATAATAAAAAATAATAAAAAAAGCAATGTGTTTATATACACATTTTTTTAAATAACAAATGAGTATAAAAAATGTTTTACTTTTTGTTTTATTTAATATGAACATAATTATAAATTTATAGCATCTTTATTTTTCATAATTTTTCATCTATCTACTTTTCTTTCCTCTCAACCAAAAACATATGAGAGAAAATTAATTCTCCTACTTTTCTATCTCGTCGAATCTGGTGAGATCTCGTCAAATCCAACAGAATTCTAGGCAGATCTGATGAATTTTCACCAAATACTTGCTAGAAAATGCTTGGAGTTTCTAGATTTTGTTGGGTTTTATGGTTGGGCCCAGTGAGTCGAGTTTAAGAGAAGAGAACCTACCAATCGACCCATTGGAGTCAGTTTTTAAAGTCTAAAACCCACCGCCGACTGTCGAAGCTCTCGAATTGGTTACGGGTGGGTGGACACCCCTATACACAACAACCCATGGCCACAACTAAAACCCACCAATGGCAACAAACAACACAAACGAAACCCACAGATTTGATCAAAGAGAGAGGTAGAGTCAAGAAGAGAGAGAGAGAGAGAGAGAGAGATGAACAAGAGGGAGTCTAAGAGGGGAGAGGGAGCGAGCTGGAACTTAGCAACTAATTTTTGAAGGTATGTTACAAATATATTATGTTTATGAAAAGACTCTCTTTAGGTGGTAACGTGACATACCTATTTTATGGTTAATGATTTTTTTTTTTTTTTGAAGATTTGTTTTGCAAATTTTTTGATTGTATGATATGGAGAGAGTGAGAGCAGGGTGGATCAATTAGCCAAAGTACATGAACCTCCTTGTTTGATAGAAATTGTTTCAACCATTATGCAGAAACTTTCATTTGACCTTCATAAAATAACTATAGCTGGTTTTTTAATTAAGCTAAAATTTTGGACTGTTCATAAATATGCTTCATCTATGGCTTGATTTGCCTGAAATTTTAAGATATGTGTAAGGTTGAATTTAATCAACCATTCTGTTGGCTTTATTCCGTGCCAAATTTGCTTGTAATTTAGCATTTAGAAACCATGTTTTTAGGTGGGAATCATGTAAGGGTAATGTGTGAGAGAGTGTGAAGAAAAGCTCAGAATTGTGCATACTGCAAGGACTCGCAACTGGATCTCGCGGCTGGCAAGTCGCCAAAACAGGCACACGTGTGAAGCATGCAGAGGAGCTGAAGAGTCACACCAACTGTTGCACTATAGGACAAAAGTCCCAGGCTGGCTAGGCAGTTAGCTCGCGACTTGAACTCACGACTCAGTCCAGTCGTGAGGCTAAGTCGCCAGAACACTCTATTTAGGAAAAACTGACCTTTCACATTCCAAACACACACCAATATAAATACCCCTTATACCCACGTATTGTAGAGAGCTTCCAAAGAGAATTTTGAGAGAGAAACCCTAGAGAAAAACAAGATTGACTCATCCACAATCTTCATCTTTGTTTCTCCAAATTCCTCTACTCTCACCTTCTCCATTGTTACATCCTTGAGAGGTACATTAGCCAAAACATTTTCTCACCATACCCATATCTGTGAGGAGGCTATTTAGTGCTTGGGAAGCAGTTAGGAAGAGACCAATTGATATTGATTGATGCTATGGGCTATAGCGGAATCCGGTAAGCTAGAGAAGACAAAGGTTTGGCGTAACCTCGTTGGAGCAAGAAGCTTGGAGGGCTTAGGTACACTGGGTAGATTAGGCTTGGAGGGTCTTCTGCTATTAATGTATCCCAACTTCATTTTCTAGTGGATTATTGACCGCTTGGAGGGCGGCGGAGAAGTTTTACGCCGAGGACTTCGGTTTCCTTTTCGATAACACATCGCTGTGTTGTCTTTGTGTTTGCATCTCTCTTCCTTTAATCTTTGCCATTTAATTTCTACTGTGGTTGTGATTTTATTTGGTTTAGATTGTTTTATCAATTTTGTTTTAAGCTTATGTTCATATTCCGCACATACATTGTTTGATATTAAGCTTGAATTGGTAGTTTGTAATTTGGGGGTCTAAACGTTCAAGGTGTTTTATACACTATTTGAACATTCAATTGGTATTAGAGCGGGTACACTTGTTGTGGTTTAAATACCTAAGTGTGATCCTTGACCCCTTGTGTTTATTTACCATGGATAGTGCTTTGTATGCCTCTATGCATGTTTTGGACGTTTATGAATGTAACATGCTACGTGTTTGTGAAAATGCTTGTGATGCTATGTTACATGAATCTTTAGGTGTTGTTGATATTCCTAACATCAAACTCTTCAAGAAAAAGGCTAAGAAGTTTCAAAAGAATTTTAGCAAGTTCATTTGTGAAAAGGATGATTTGATTGCTAAGCTCAATGAATCCAATAAATTGGTTGAAAAGTACAAGAAACTTGCTTAACATTCTCTTGAAAAACTAAAGGAGTTTGAATGTTTGAATATGAACTTGGATGCTAAACTTGTTTTGTCTAAAAAACTTGTTGATGATCTTAAATGTGAAAATGAATCTCTTAAGATGCATGCCAAGTGTTTGATTGCTGAACCTATTACTAAAAAGGATGAAAATATTTGTTGCAATCATGTTGTTGTATTCGATTTTGTGCCTATGGTGTGTTCTACCTCAAAGGACAAATCGGTGTACATTCCTCCACACAAAAGAAATCAAAAAGTGTAGAAAAAGACTATTAAGTCAAAGCCTCCATTTAGGTCTCAACTTAAGGTTGTGGATGGATCTAAGTTTGTTCCAACTTGCCACCATTGTGGTGTGATTGGTCATATAAGACCTCAATGTCGTAAGTTGAAGAGAGAACAAAATCATATGGCTAGATCCCTTCCCAAAAAGCCTAGTGGACTTAAACACATTGTTTGTCACCATTGTGGTGCTTTTGATCATCTAAGACATCATTGCTCTAAGTTTCAAGCTCTTAAAAGAATCGAAAGAAAAGAGAAACTTAAGCTTTTTGGAAGTTGTGCTAAAAAGAGTAAACCGGTTTTGAGTGAAGATAGCATGTTGTTAAAGAAAGTGTTTAATGCTCTTAACTCCTTGACTATGTTCATCTCCGGTTCTCATTCTTTCAACCCTTGTCTCACTTTTCATGAGAGACTTATTCCAAACAATCGTTCCGTTTGGATGAGGAATGGTTCCTATGGTTGAGCTTTTGCTCTTTTGGTCATTGATCTAATTCTTTCGATCTTTGTAGGACCCTTCATGCATTGAATGTCATATCTTCATGCATTTTGTGCATCTTGCATTTCTTTATATGCATTGTTTTTGTTTTGATCTTACTTTTATGTTTTAGTTTTGTGTGAGTAAAAAATCCAAAACCACATAAAAAGTGAAAAATTCAAAAAGTTTGATCGTATATGTTTGAGCACATATCACATGTGTGTTTGGCCTAGTACCTCCGTACAAATGGCTTAGTGCATTTATAAGCTTAGCTTGTTATGTATGCACATCTATCTTTGTGGGAATAATCTTGACATCTATGTGTGATTGTTGTAAATCGATCTTTAAACTTGTCATGAATAATTAGTCAATAGTTTTGTTTGTTTTGATACATGCGTAGACTTGTGCCTATGTCTCTTCCCACTTTTTTTTTTTTTCCTTAAAGAGCTCAACAAATGTAAATCTCAAAATGAAAAGAGATAATGAGTTGCAAAAGTCGTCGCACATACTAGTATTTGACTAGGAAAATGGGAAAGTGACTTTTAATGAAAATGTATGGTGCCCAAAAAGCCAAAGGCTTGTTCATCAAATTGAAATATAAAAAATTTCAGGCATCGATCTCAAAATGAGATGTATTGATTCAAAATGATCAAATGTTATGAATTGTAATGAAGCCAAATGAAAAGCTTCAAAGATATGTAATCTTTTTCTTGTGGGAGGTCATATATGTTCATTTCTATAATTGAGATAGACCACTTGACTCAGTACTAGTTGTGTATGACTTAATTGAATTGATCATTGAAGCTTCACTCTAGACTAACGACTATTCCACATTTGATACACACACACAACACACATGCCTAATGTTCAATGAATGCCTTATTCATTTGTTCGATTGTACTTGTTTAAATGTGATGTGTGTGTGCTCAACTATATATGGATCAATCCAAAAAGATTTTTGATCATTTTATATGTATTTGGAAGTGATTTTTATCACTCTTTGTGTTCATGTTTAGTACTTACTTTGTTTTTCATTGTTTAAACATGTTCTCTGTTGAAAAAAGGTGTTAGAGTTTTTCGTGACTCACCTCGCGACTCTCTCACGACTCGCGAAAATTTTCACGACTCATCTCGCGACTCGCTAGTCGCGCAACGCAAGTCGCGAGTTCATCCAGAAGCTTTTGCGACTTACTCGCGACTCGCCCAGTTACGAAACGCCTAGAAACAGCTTTTTAAAGGGCTTTTCATGGGAAACCTGTTTTAAACCTCTCCCATCCTCTCTTAAACCCCTCTTTCAATATTTTTATATCAAAACCCAATCAATTTGAATGATTTTTCATTCCATTAACATCTCTAAGGTAATTTTAAACTTTTTTCATTGATTTGGATTCTTAAATTATGTTTTGGAAAGTTTTGTGTTCTTGTTTGGGATTTTCATCATAGGGTTGGGAAAACTTATTTTTGTCAATTTTTTTGTATGGGATTGGTTTCTTTTAATGATTTGCTTTGAATGTTGGTCCCTTGTGGCAAAAAGAACATGTATTAAGGGTTGATTTCATGATGTTCATGCATTATTTCACATTGTTGTTCATAGTGTGCACGCTAGGTGTTTGATGAAATGCCTTTTAGGCATGTTCTCACTTGTTTGGACTCCAATGGGTACCAAACTTTGGGGTTTCTCATGTTTCCTCATTAGGAACATGTTTGGATCATTGGTTGTGTATTTAACACACCTTGCCCCACATGTGCATTTTTCATGCTTTGTTCATGCATTGCACTTGCCACCTCTTGCACACACCTTTGCTACCCTTGTTATGCATTGGTCTATACCTTGTTCATCCTAGCATGTCATGTTTACCTTATACTTTGTAGCATTTTGTTTTGTCTTAGGTTTAAGCTTCATTTTCTCATTTATCTCACACCCCTCATGCATCATTATCATTGGTCATACCTTCATCTTTTGCCATCTTTTCTCCTTGACCCTTTGTCTATTCGTGACAAAAAGGGGGAGAGTATATTCTAGAGAGTATACCGGAGAGTTTTGTCATTTCTATATGACTCTTGTGCACATTCTTAGGGGGAGAAATTCTATTCCTCATGCACATTTGTAGGGGGAAAGATATTCCATAGGGGAGATGCATATACCAAGGGGGAGAAGACATTGTATTAATAAGAAAACTCTGTTCTGTTTGTTTTCTTGTTGGATTTATGGTGCTTTGAGTTATGTTTAGTATCTATGATTTGCTGTTCTCATTACATCGTGTTTGTGTGTTGGACATGCATACATCCTTATGATATTGTGCTTCTTTGAATGCACGTTCAGATGATCATTTGCTTTGCTATGTGATCATTGTAATCATTTCTATATGATTGGTTTGGTGTATGATCAAGTTGCTCACATGTTTCACATCATGTTTACTTGATCGCAATTTACTTGTTACATTATACTTGTCCTTTTATTACTTGCTTTACCTTGAGGGTCTAATGTGTTTTGTGCAAGTGTTTCAGGTTACAGGTATATATGTTTTAAGTTCATCACAGCTCCTATGATTCATGATAGGGGGAGAAAGAGAGAAAGAGCTTTGTGTTATATTAACTATGTTTTTGCTTTGCTCATAGTTCATAATTATACTTAGCTATTTAAAATATTTTGTGTTATACCCATGCTTTGTAGCCTAGTACTTGTTGTTAATGTTATGCATTTCTTTAAGTACTTTCACTCTTGTGCCCTTTGTTGGATTTTATCTCCTTAATGCAATTACCTTGAGTTGTTGCATTGGTTGAGTGTTGGACATGCAAATGATACTTTGCATTGAGTTTATTAGCTTGCATGTCCGGATGTTCATTCCTTGTGTGAATGAGCATTGTGGTCACTATTTATAGTGATTGTTCGTTTTTGGTCAAACCATGGTTTATTGCTTAATTCCATTTTGCTTGATTGCATTATGCTTGCTCCATATGCATTACAAGTTTTTTGCATACAATGATCATATTGTGTTGTTGTTTTTCAGGAGATACTTGTTCTTATGGTTCAAGAGCTACACAGATTCTAGAGTTACGTGTGAGTGAGTTTTGTTCAACTGTTCCCAACTCACATGCTAAGTCTAGAGTTTGTTTTAGAGTTTTGTCATGGAATAGCCAAAGAGGGAGATTGTAAGGTTGAATTTAATCAACCATTCTGTTGGCTTTATTCCGTGCCAAATTTGCTTGTAATTTAGCATTTAGAAACCCTGTTTTTAGGTGAGAGTCATGTAAAAGTAGTGTGTGAGAGAGTGTGAAGAAAAGCTCAGAAGTGTGCATACTGCAGGGGGACTCGCGACTGGATCTCGCGGCTGGCAAGTCGCCAAAGCAGACACACGTGTTAAGCATGCAGATGAGCTGAAGAGTCATGCCAGCTGTTGCACTATAGGACAAAAGTCCCAAGCTGGCTAGGCAGTTAGCTCGCGACTCAGTCCCATCACGAGGCCAAGTCGCCAGAACACTCTGTTTGGGAAAAACTAACCTTTTGCATTCCAAACACACACCAGTATAAATACCCCTTATACCCACATATTGTAGAGAGCTTCCAGAGAGAATTTTGAGAGAGAAATCCTAGAGAAAAACAAGATTGACTCATCCACAATCTTTATCTTTGTTTCTCCAAATTCCTCTACTCTCACCATCTCCATTGTTACATCCTTGAGAGGTACATTAACCAAAACATTTTCTCACCATATCTATATCTGTGAGGAGGCTATTTAGTGCTTGGGAAGCAGTTAGGAAAGGACCAATTGATATTAGTTGATGCTATAGGCTATAGCGGAATCCGATAAGCTAGAGAAGTCAAAGGTTTGGCCTAACCTCGTTGGAGCAAGAAGCTTGGAGGGCTTAGGTACACTAGGTAGATTAGGCTTGGAGGGTCTTCTGCTGTTCATGTATCCCAACTTCATTTTCTAGTGGATTATTGACCGCTTGGAGGGCGGCGGAGAGGTTTTGCACCGAGGACTTCGGTTTCCTCTTCGATAACACATCGTTGTGTTGTCTTTGTGTTTGCATCTCTCTTCCTTTAATCTTTCCCATTTAATTTCTGCTATGGTTGTGATTTTATTTGGTTTAGATTGTTTTATCAATTCTGTTTTAAGCTTATGTTCATATTCCGCATATACATTGTTAGATATTAAGCTTGAATTGGTAATTTGTAATTTGGGAGTCTAAACGTTCAAGGTGTTTTATACACTATTTGAACATTCAATATGTCTCACTCATGTCAATATACTATCCAACTTTGGTAAATAATTGATTGTTTCTAATTCTATCAAAAGTGTGACCTCAAATATTTTATCTTGGAAGAAACACTAGTAAATTTTGAAACACTTCCAATTAACTCTAGCTTAAATGGTGAATAATTATTCCTCAATAATGGAATGGAGTGTAAGCTCGCAAGTTTAAGACTCACAAGATGCATGAGAGTGTACCTTACCAATAAAAAAAGAACAAAGAAAAAGAGATTTTGAAATAGTTTTTTACTATCAAATTTAGTTTTTCTAAATCCATCTTCACTAACATGCCCTTCTCCTGCAGATAACCCTTTGCTGTAATTGGTGACAACTTTGGTTGACCTGGTATCTTCATACTTGTCTTGACCATGTGCCTGGTTTTGCATGCTTTTTGTATTGTTTATAAGGTACATGTGCTGCTTTTAAGTTCAGTTGGGTCCCGAGAAACTGCAATTCTGCAGCTCATATAGTTGCTAAATTTGCTATAAGCTCCTATCAGTCTTTCTGTTTCAATAAAGGCCACCTCCTATCGAGTATGTTTGTAGGGAGGATTACCTTGCAATTGTACTTCTGTCTTAGTTTAATGTTATTGAAGATTAGAAACAAAATAATAATAATAATGCAGAAACTAGAGTGCCTTCTGTCTTAGTTTTTTTTTTTTTTTTTTTTTTTTTTTTTTAAAGGAAAAGGTTAGATATAGTTAGATGCATGTCTTGGTGTAGATGAAATGGTAAAGTCAGACCTCAAAGTTAAATCTTAAGGACCCACTTTTGGACTGTTTAAATTCAATGCAAGTACGTAAGATGGTATTGGATTTTAATTAGGAAGCCCCTTTACCAAAAAATTTAACTGGCTCTAATTTGAAATTGTCATGCCATTATGATCGTATGCCTAAATGGTTGAATAAGAACTTGTTATTTTATCTATTGCGACCAAGAGGGGGAAGCAAATGCTATAGACAAGTTGTTTACTACAAGGATGAGTCTGCCCCCAAACTCGCATTATATAATGGACAGCATCAGATTAATTCCATTAGATATTGGCTAATCTATTTGTTGATCAAGACCTACAAATCCTATCAGTCTTTATCAACTGGTCCACTCATATGCATTGGCCGCTTCTTATTCATCCCCTTCTCGATTTCATCCTTATTCATGAAATTAAACAAGCTCCGAACATAGAAGGTTGCCCAATTTGAAGATGAGTTCATGTTCTTTTGTAAAATACAAACAAATGATATCTTTTGAAAAATAACTTTTTAATGAATTTATGGTACTTGTCTAGCTCCTTCCTAGTTTCTACTTCCAGTTACACCATTTTGGCGATACATTTCCTCCATTTGGATCAATATATGTTCTTAATGTTGAATGCAAATTTATGTTATTGGGTCAAGCTAAAATGCCAGAGTGAGCAACTTTATCAAACTGTTGGCCTTAAAACAAGAAGCGATGTTGGCAGGTTAGCATGGTGTTTCTAGGCCCACTCTATCAAACTGTTGGCCTAATTAACAATGGGACGGTTAGGAGTTATATGACCAGGGTTGGTGTCGTATTGAGCCGTCGTTCAATGACTAAGTGGACATGGTGCTTGGAACTTAAAAAGGTATTTATGTTGAGCTAAGATTTACATTGGAAAAGTTTTCAAAATAGAAGCAATTCTATGGCCTAATGGAGGAGAGACAACATATATATATATAACACAAAATCTTGGCTGTGGACATGGCTGGTTGTCTTGAGGAGAAGAGAGGGAGACGAGTTATGATGTGGTAAGTATAGAGGATGAATGAATTCTCTAGTGGCTGCTGGTTAATTTGTGTTGTAACTTTCATCTATGCAATCAAGGCACCAAAAAAATGCTTGGTTGGTTCCTTTTGCCAATGCCAATAGCAACCTTGTGGTCCACCAACATTTACAAAAAATTGCATAATTGGCACTATTTGATTTGAACCATAGAATTGATTTTCGTTTCATAGGATGGTTGCCATTGCCAATAATCCAAAAGCAAATTTTGATTGGATGGTTGCTCAGGGCAAGAATATTGGAGAGGTATTTTGGGATCATTCTTCGTCAATTTGTTGAAATCTTGGAAAGTTCTTGTGGTAACTTCTAGAGGATGGGTTTCCCTCTTGCAAACATTGATAGAAGGGGCCGAGGTATATTCGGATCCTTAATTAAATCCTTCAGGAGCGTTATAATTTATCCAATTTATAAGGTCAAATTAATTTTGTAGGTACCGACTAAAATCAAATTTATCAATGATTTATTGATTTTTAATTATAAATGATTTATGGATTAAATTGTCTACCAATGTCTTCAGAAATTTTAATTATAAAATTTTCATTGCTATTATTATTTTTTCTTTTTGATAAGATTGTTATTGCCATTATAGGTTTAACTACAATTTTATCACAAAGTTAAATTAAAGCTAAATTAGCATGCAATACATATTACATAGTAGATGAATCTAATATTTATGAACTGTAAAAACTAAAAATTGTATCTTGCATCCTTTTTTTTTATAGAAACGCACGTATCTTGCAGTCTTATAAACGTTATTCTGTAATGAATATTATATCTATATTTATGTATATATAAAAAGTTACTACATCCGTAAGAGTGATATCAATTTTTCATAGTAAAAAATATGCGTAACATATTGTATATTATATATTTGTATGCATTTAAAAAAAAAAAAAAAAAAAAAAAAACTCATTTACGACTTATGAAACAAAAAATTTAAAATACACATTTTCTATAACTAAACATATAAAACATGCATTCAAAGTTTTCCATATTCTACATATACAAAAATAATTGAATTTGACTAAATTTTAATGTGAGGGGGGCGGCTAAATCTGCCTCAAGGACCTAAACCTAAGAAGTAGATTTGAGGAATGGGCTCAACTTGGAGTCCAACAAGAGATAAGAGGGACCTCTGATTGGAAAAGGACATTTGAGCCCATGACCGAGGAAACCCGTGGTACCCACTTTCCCCGAGGCTCATCAGGACTCATTACCGAGGTAATCCCAAGAATCCTTCTTTCCCGAGGACACGAAGACTATCCGAGGAGCAACCTTCCTTTTAGCACAGGGCTACCCGTTGTTCACTTCTCTCCCAAGGAACGCGTTGAAGAAAATGCAGTGCCCAATGTACAAGTCACCTCCACATTAATGAGCTCCCCTCACCTAATGTCATCCACATTAAATGCTGAATGACTGATCAATGTAAACAATAGAAACATCCCCAAAAGTTTTTTTTTTTTTTTTTTATGATTAAGAAGTGGCAGGGCAAGAGGCTGATGGGACAAGTATCTCCCAAATCCAGCTAGAGCAAGACAACTGGAGGATGAAGGGGTATAACTATAAAAGGAGGAAGAGAGGAACAAAAGAGGGGATCCAGCAAAAAAGAAAGGACTTGAGCAAGAACAAGAGAGAGAAAGAGAGCTAGAATTTTCACTTGTATTCTTCCTTTAGAAAGCCATTTTGTACCACGGGAACATCATTTCTTCATATATAAATGCATGATTCTGTCTTTTCTTGTCTTAAGCTATCAACTTAATCTTCCCATGGTGGATTTCTCCTTCCCATTAAACTAACAACTCCCCTGGCCCATGAGTTTGACGTGAGTCACTAGATCTACGTCCACAATACCAAAAATCAAAGACATACATCTTTATTTACTTAATTCATGGATAATTCACTATAAATGGCATGCTAATGAATTTAGAAAACATTACCAATTTTCCATTGTCCCATAAGTAGTATTACAAGCTTAGAAATCAACTAGTAATGTTGAAGGGCAATATGGTAGTAAACATCTAAAAATTAATATTGGCCTGATAATTTTGACCAAATTGCCAATTATGAGGTACAACATCCACAAACTTCAACGTTTTTCTATCACTAGTAGTCACTAGGAATGACAAGCTTTGCCCTATCAATGGTGTGCCAGTCTGCCAATTTTGGCCCCAGTTACGCGACATTTGAATCCACGAAGTACGAGAGCCCTTAATTTTGACATTAGAAACATCACCAGCACCTCCAACATTGTACAACAATACAAGCAAAAAATATGGATTTCCCATTATTTGAAACCTAACCCCCCCATGCTTTTTGCATGGGACTCGGCGATACTTAATAGGGATGATCCCAGCTCTATAATATGCAAGTCTTGTGAACATGGGCATGGACAAGTCAAAGTGTCGAAGTGGGGGCTTGCACCAGTTTGCACTAGGGTGATTGCTAGGAGGGCATAAATTGGTGGCGGTGACGATTATGGCAGTATTTCGTATGCACAAATGTGGAGCATTGACACATATGATCTCAAAACAAGCACCACAAGTGCCTCCATTGTTGAAGAGTGCAGTGCTTAGGGCTGTTGTCGCGAGGCCATAACCTTGTTCAAAAAGATTACCATACCCACAAGCTCCCCCTGTCAGTCATAACCCGTCAACATTTTTTTTTTACCCATTTGATGCTTGTAAAGAACTTTATGAAAATTTTTTGAAAATATATACGGAGATTAAAATAAAACATTTTAAAGTACAAGAACA